>RPOG01001735.1:0-129424 GCA_008086565.1 Thalassoma bifasciatum
CACACACACACACACACACACAGAAACCCACCGTCAAGGGTTTAGCAACAAAGATTAAAAGTGCAGTCCAACAACTGGGCAGACATCCACAGTCAAGACAAAACTGTTCAAACAGCTTAATCAGTCTGCAGAATCTCAAACACAAAAGACAGTCACCTTTTTAAAACACTGCCAGACACACAAACACACTCACCACAGCAAAAACAAATACAATGCATAAGAAATAGATATGTGTGCCAAGGGAAAGGCTGACCACCATCCGATCATTGTGTGTCTGTTTCCCTCACCAAAGGTCCCTAAACTGTGGCTTTGAATGTTGGAAACACCTTCCAACTAGCACCCATAGCTTTTTATGTACTTTAAACACTCTGACACAAGGGAGCAGCTACAAAACAAAGATAAACTTCACTTGGTGCTCCAGAGAAAAAAAGCTCTTCTGTGCTGTGTATGAAATTGCTTTAAAATTCAATCAAAGAGTAGAAAATATTCAGCCCTGAACTATGAGAGACTTTGGAGCTGTTTGCTTGTGGACAGTGCCCTCTGGTGGCAAACGGGCAGAGTTGCACCTTGGCTGGGGTTAACCCAAAGCATATTGATCCAGTGACTCCAGTACCTTTGGGAAGGAGTGAAGGTGAAACGGCTCCAGAGGTTTCCGTGGAAACTCCTGACTGCGATGTAGCGGAGGAGGAGCCGCAGAGGGTGAATCACTCACGCTCGATTGGCTGTCTGACTGGCTGTCGGCCCCGTTATTCTCCTTCCTGTTTGTCTTCTCAACCTTGAGGGATTGAGTCAGCCAAGAAAACATTACAGAGAGCTCTTTTAGTCACAGAAAAAGCGAAAAAAGTCTGCATAAACACATTTACCACCAGTTCTCATGTATTCCAGGATTGTATGTGAGAGACATCAAAAATTATCAAGCGAAACTAAAGGTGGGAAACGTGTTTTATACCTTCAGATATCTTCATGCAAATGAGCTTACTCTCGTAAAACACACCAAAAAAGTTTAATTTATCTTTATTTGCTGCATTTAAGTGCTGTTTTGATTCTTCTCCTTGCCTTATTTTTAGAGAAAGACAATTAGAGGGATGCTGGTTGAATGCTAATGCTCATCAAAGTAGCATTTTATTCACGCAGCTCAATATTTTAAGCTAATTTTTTCTACTTCATCTCTGTATTTTAAAATGATGTCACACTATTTTCTGCTGCGACTAGTTTGTCCTCAGAAACCACACGAACACCCACATATATCGCTATAAACTCCATCCAAATCTCACAACTTGTGAAGGTGCTGTGATGTTTAATTTCCAGTCTGATCATTTCATGTGACAGCACTCTTGTAGAAACCATCATTACCTTTTTGTGTATTTGGCTCTACAATAAACCCAAGGAGTCTTTTGATACGAGTCTGGCTCAGTGAGAGATAAAATATATGAAAGAGCGTCTCTGTGCTAAAAACTTTGATTACACATCTTTGTATTTTCACCTTTCTGAACTTGCGTATGGAGGCGTATTCAGCTGCAGTTGGATCGTGACTGGCCAGGGAATTGACGGATGACAGAGGAGACCTGTTTACCGCACTCGCACCATTACTTCTTCCTGTCATTGGTCCATTTATGGCGCCATTGCCTCGGCCGTTTCCTCTGCCTCCCTTTGAGAAGATAAAATACAGAAACACACATGTTTTTGTAGAATATGAGACACAAACTTAACGCGTACTTCTAGAGGTGATTATTCTTAATGCTCAATCAAAGTGTTGTGATTTGGAATTCCTAGTGGGAAATCAGTCCATTGAATCCCAGTCTCTGCTCGTGTAAACTTACATTCCCATGCCCATTCCCACTGCGAGCTCCATTGGTCTGAGGTGGGGGGCTTTGTGCAGCTCTGACTGAAGCTGGAGTGCTGTTGGATGATGCAGACGGCGGCGCTGAGGGAACCTTTGGGCCCGTGTCGCCTTCCCTGACACCTACACTTTCATACAAGCCGTCGTCCAGGCAGTGGGTGGGTGTGGGATTGTTCCTTACCCCCACCTCTGTGTAGGTGTGGTCTCTAGCCTCCCCGCCTCCCCCTCCTCCACCTCCTCCACCTCCACCTCCCCCTCCATCACTCCCGACGTCCCCTCCTCCCCCTCCCTGGTTTGACCCCTGGGGACTGGTGGGGATCTGGGGAAGCTGGCGCCCATGGGAGGGCCTCAGGTCTGTTTGGGAGCGCCGGCTGTGGAGGAGCAGGAGGTCCATGCTGGCTGGACGGCTTTTGCTAACAGCTGGAGAGGAAGGGGTTGGAGGGGAGGGGAGAAAAACCGCATAAGAAAGGGAGTGGGACTAAATCAATGTAAGAGCTTAGGGTTGTGTAACCTTAAAATCTCACAAACAAGCGTTACTAAGCACTTACAGTTTCCATTGCAGGGGAAGCGATTGATTTCATGTAGCCTGGTGTCAGATTTGCTCATGGAGTTCAGTTTTGGGTGTCGAAGGGTGCCCTGCTGTCAAAGACAGTCACAAGCATGGTTAGTACAGGAAAAAAACATGCAAACACATGTATCTGATTCCTTATCCAGGAGATTAAATTGGAAGCATGTCTCACCATATTTACAGAAGTCCCTTTTTCTCCTGCTGGGGGGTGCTTGCTCTTGCTTTTTCTGACACAACATCAAAGAGAGGAAGGTCAACATGGGCCGGTGGACAGAGAGAAAAAACATACACACACTCGGAGCAGAGAGATGCTATCTGCGTCCAACTCTGGTCGGGGCATGAAAGTCCTTGGTTAGTAACAAATGCCCAGTCAAACAGTGAGTGTAGCATGACTCAGGTTTTCTTTTCTGCCAAAGTGGAGCCTGTCCTTCACAGAGCATCCTTGTTTTTCTACTTCTTTTCACAATAAAACCAAATATTCATACTCCCTTAATGCCTATTCCCTTTGCCATCTCACATTATCACCCTCTAGTATTCATCTTGTGCAACAAATGCTTAAAGAGTGGTGTTATGCGTCCCTGTGGATCCCTGGAGGTTGTAGCTATAGGAGACTGTTGATATGGTGAAAGTGAGCAGATGAAATGAGAAGACAAAAGCTCCTGGGTGCAGGTGTGAATATGAGCGCTCTTCTACCCCCACCCCTTTATTTTCTCACTTTGAAGGATGAGGATCTGCATCTCATATAATGTGAGATCTTACCGGTGTGCTGCGACACACAAAGAAGCAGGAGGTAGCGTTTTCTAGCTCGCAAACTGGCGCAGGAATCCTCATCTTATTTTCCAAAGTGCTTGTAATATGACAGTAAAAAGTGCACACTGCAAAAATGTAAATAGTCTTAATTTCAGTGATGAGTGTCTTATTAGACTGGCTATGGACTACTTTCACTGACAAGTCCATAAAAATGTCTTATGTCAAGACATTAAAAGGCAAAAATAACATCTGGATTACTTAAAAATAAGCAAATTAGGTCAGAAAAATGTATCTTTTCTGACCTTTTGTCCTGAAATGCCTGGAATTATGATGTTTTTCAGGACTTGTCTGTGAATGAGGCTCATATTAAGTCAGAAGAAACTATTGTTAACTGGAAATAGGACATAAAAACTTGTATGGATTTAATGTTTTGCAGTGCAACAATCAGTTGTGTTACTGGAGCAGCTCATTGCTTCCTTCACTGAGCTGGAACTCTTTCCTATTTCTTACAAACATATGGCTATCGCACCCCAAGGGGAATACGAGAAGGTGAAGACTGCTCCCCTCGGAGTTGTCATCGTAACACAGATCAGGAGGGCTGAAGTGTGGAAATGTCAAGGAGGAATGAAGACGTAAAAGAATTGAAACAATTATTCTGCAGGGTTTCTCTATATTCATTTTTGGATAAAGACCTTACAAGGTATCTACCGTAATCCTTAGAATAGAGGAGCAGCAGAGATGGATTGATCTTTCTCTGAGTCAATAGAGGAAAATCAATAAGAGTTAATTCTCTCTTTTCAGGCTGTGTTGTATTAGTACGAGACAAAGTGATATTGAACAGGAGCATCATATTTCATCCTTACATCTTCACAACAGCAGGGTTTTAGATCCATGATATGAGCTGCGTTGACATTTCTCAACATCCTTTTCTGTGTATCCCATGGCAACAAAGCCACAGAGCAGCCTCCGATTGGTCCCTGAGGGTTAATTTTTTTTTTTTTTTAAAGAAAGACAGAAAAGGCTGCTCCATTGCTCCTGCCTGACTCAGAGTCTGATCCTCTCTAAAACCGCAGGGCGCTCCATTGCTTTTCCTGAGCAGGAGGAATGGCGTGAGGCTGCTCTGACTCTGCCCTGTCTCCTCGGTGCTCGGTAAACATCATTTCATCTGATGTGACACTCACAGCCATTAACATTCATTACTGCCACTCTGCTCGGAGCAAGGGATAAAAGAGACGGAGAGGATGGACGGAGGGACGGAGGGAGGGAGGAGAAGAGTTCAGAAGAAGTAGGGGCGGATAAAAGAAAGAGTGGATGATGAGAGTGATGTGGGAGGGCACAAAGGGCCTGAAGCAGAGATGATACAACTCAGTCTGTTTTATCTTTTTGTTTTTTAGTGTCCACCCCTAACTTCTTTTTTATTAATTCAAAGTCACGTAACCAACCCTTTTACCTTTGGCAGCCAACACAGACGAGGACGATCAGGATGGTGACCACGAAGGCGGACGCTGCTGCGATGGCCCCCAGGAGCAGCAGGTTTTGGTATGTGGGGTTCTCGAGGTCTGTCCCTTGACTGTCATCCATGACACCCGCTCGCTCACTCATTCTCTTCCACTTTGGCTCAAACTCTGCCACACAGACCGTCTGCACAGGAAAACCTGCAAATGGGGAAAGAATGAAACATATGAGTGACTTGAGAGATTAACCAAAGTGAAGAAATACTGCAGAGAGAGGGAGTCAGTTTGTGTTTGTGTGTGCATGCTTGTGTGTTTGCCACTGGCTTTTTGTCGCTGTCTCTTTCTGACATATCAGTTTCTATTTTTGACTCATTAGAAGCAGAATAATGCACAGAAAATAGAACACCTTACAAGGAAGCAAGCGCAAGCATGCCAAGAAAGGTTTCATCACACGCTTTCTTTTTGTTGTTTAAAAAAAGATCAAACAACAGCGGAACATTCGTTTGACTAGCCAGAGAGAGTCTTGTGTTAGTTTAACTGGAAAAACCAACTGAGCTCCCCAGAGTAGTGTCTCAGTGATGGAGAGACCATACCAGCTGCTGTCACACTTCATTTCCTGGCAAAGCACGTTGGTTTTTCTCTCTGATCAACAGGGGCTCAAACACTCACAACAAGATTTTCAAGTTTCTGAACAGCAGCACATTGTGGTGACTTTCGTTCTACAAACAAGGTAACGGTTTTACCTTCCTCATGCCTCAAGTTCTGCTCTGTCTCTGTGATAGAGGGAAGTAAATTATCCATGAATTATCGCCCACACCACATGCACACGCAGCCCATGACTCAGTTTCTCTCAGGAGATTATTCCTGCACTGCTGGATTTGTTTAGATGGATTTCTTTAGTAAAAACTTTGCAAAGGTTCTGAACAAATGATGCTGCCAGTGAAGATGAGCATGTGCAAGACGTGTTGATTGAAGAGTGAAGGTCCAAAATAAAAATTCACACTTTTTCGCTTGACTGGTAGAGAAATTGTAAACTTTGATCTCACTGTGCAAACAGTATTGAAGGCAAAATATGTATATATCTGCCATTTTATCTCCCTCTCTTTATTGGATGTGTCCTCTAGCCACTATCAAACTTGGTGAAACATCTTTCAGCTTTTGTACAGTCCACAGCTAGAATACTGTACAGCAAACACTTGAACTAAGCTCAGTTATTAACATACTTTTCTTTTTTTCTTTCCCCTTGCTTATATATTGTATTACTGCACACTTTCAATGTCATTGTAAATGAGAGCATGCTCTCAATAGCATCTCAAGATTAAATAAAGGCTGAATGAATGAATGAAAATTAAAATTAACCATGTGTTCACTGAAGTGGACTTTGTGCAATACAAAATGTATTTCTGACACAAAGTTAAAATGTGTTAAATGTAATAAAAATTCATGGATTAACTAAAAAACCCAATTAAATCTTTAAAGTTTATACTGTTTTGTGTTGAAAGCTCAGGTTCATGTAGTCCTCTGGAGTGGATATGTCTGTAACTTCCTCAAAAAGTTCAAGTATTTAAAAAAAAAAAAAAAAAGGAAAACAATTTTCATGTCCCAAGAGGAATAAAAATACTACAGGAAAATGTCTTGAAGGGTTTCCATAATTCATGGACTGAAGGGTTAAACACAGGTTCCAACATTTCTGCTGTCATGTTCCTGTAAAAGGATCCGACAACCTTCGCTTTAATGTTTATTGCTTTATTCTCATGTATTTTTATCTTGAATTGTTCTCAATGGACTATTATATTTGTTTCACTTTCTGTGTCTTTTAATTACTCCTATGTAGCTTAATGCATGATTTCAGGCTCTCTAAGTATGACTTTATATGAGCAGTATATTAAACAGATTTTCTGCTGCTGGTTGTCTTTACTTTGAAGAATCGGATCAAATTGAGTCGCTTTTGTGTTCAAAAAAATTCAAGTTATTACATGAAGTCATTCTCAGCCCACAGTGCTAACGCCAACACTGCCTGTTCACCTTTTCTTTCTCTTTATAGGCCAGCTCTGTCCTGTGATTGACAGCTGACCTATAGAGGGTGTAGCTCATCTCTCTCCCCCAATAGCACCTGATATCAGTTCCAGCTAATACTGAAACACCAGTGGATTAAATAATGGCTGAACTAAGGAATACATTTTCTAAGTTCCTATAATAATGAAACATAATTGTACTTATTTTCCAATCATCTGTGTTTTGTGGGTCAGGATACATGAGTTAATCAGATGGCTAACATGATTTAAGTTGTTAAGCTTACTTCAGCTAGATAGAGTTTGACCAGGCAGCCACTGGGTGTAAATATTTAATTACAAATACACTCTGTGTAAGCTGTGTGGTGCAACCTCTTTCAACACAGTGATGCAAAAATATCATCATACAGTATTCAAACACACACCTACGTTAAAATTAGACTGAGTCAGTGTAAATGAGAGCTAATCAATCAGAGCCAGCAGATCTGATCACTTTAAGACTCAATATTCATCCCTGTTACTTATCAGTGTAAGACACTTGGGATCTGGAAGAGAAGTCAAGACTTTGCTGCTCTGCACATTTTTCAGGTGCACAGCAACAACATGCTCTATGTTAGCTGTACATTCCTCTACAAACACAGACAATAGCAGCAATGTTGTTAAAGTATTCGATTTGACAGAAAGCTGAACGTCATGGATCCAAATGACAAAGCAAGCAGCGAGCAGAAGGAGGTCATGGCGAGCTCTTGTGTACGTTGTGTGTGCGTGAGGGAGAGAGATTGTGGAAAACACCACCACAGGATCTGGCTTTCTGTTTCTTGGAGATAAAACGTCTGCGTCTTTTTTGTTTTTCTCATGTCCTCTTTTCTTGGTCCCTCTCCTTCTCTCTTCCTCCAGATCTCCCGTCCTCCTCCTCTCTCCTCTTCTTCCTCTCTCTCTCCATTTTTCTCGCTGTCTGTCTGCCTGACCCTGCAGATATGTGAGGCGATGCACAGCGAATGAATTAGCAGAGCTGAGGCCTCAGACAGCCCTTTATGGAATAGACAGACAGGCAGGCAGGGAGGCAGGCAGACGGGGAGAACAGAGGAAGAGAAGAGGGATAGAGTGAGGGAGGATGAATGAAGAGAGAGAGAGGTATGAGAGGGGTGATGAGACGCAGGAGCAAATGAGTGGGATGAAAGGACAGACAGGTGGGTGGAAGATGCAAGAAACCTGGGGGGAAAGGAGAAAACAGAAAGGGTGCACACTTGTAATATGAAGGGGGAATGAGGAGGAGAGGGTGTAATAAACAGTGGGGGAGGGAGAGCGAGAAGAGAGTGATGAGACGGGGAAGATGAAGACAGTGAGAGAAATAGCGGGGAAGCCTGGGAGAATGTGCGATGAGCGCAGGGAGGAGGGGAACAGAGACACAGAGAGGGAGAGGAGGAGGAGGAGGCGATGAGAAGGAGGTCATCAGCGGACTGTTTCTGTCTACATTTTGTCAGCCCCCCTCCTGAAATATTCAGAGGAGAAACACATACGAGGGGGCGCGTTTGTGAGCGAATACAATCAGCACATGTCTCACAGCGTACTTAACAGCGAAGTGCACAAGTGGCGAACGAGACTCAGGAGGAGGAGAAGAAGAGGCAGTTTCTGTGCGACGCCCCTGCAGCATGCTCGCCAACGCTGCACAGTTAGGGCACGAAAAAAAAAAAACATACACACACTTCAGCATCTGTCTTCATTTCACGAGTAAAACTGATGACAGTGATAATAATAGCTGCATAGTGAGAATGATAACAATGGTGGTGATAGCCCTATTCATGCCTGCTGCTGGTGATGATTTCCTCAAGATGTTGGCGATGATGATGATGATGATGAAGGGTGCAGCTACTGATACCGATGGTAATGATGTTGATAATGAGGTCAAATTGGGAGCTGCGAAGACGTGTCGAGGGGCGGATGCAGGCAGCAGCAGCAGCAAAGCTGGCAGAGGAGCGAGCAGGATGCAGCGGTGCAGCGCAACCACAGGGTGGAAGGTTTCATCTGTGTCTCTCAAGATCACACACACACAGAGGAAACAAAACACACACACACACACACACACACACACACACACACACAGACGACTTGAGATTGTTGTGCTGCAAATCTAACTTCAATCTCTTTGAAAGAAGAAGTCAAATGCAACGCTCTGTGTAACCTTTAGAAGCAGAAGTGCTGCAGCCTCTTTGTTTTGCAATACCAAGCCAACAAAGGCTAATTGCTCTTTCCACTTCACGATGTGCTTAAAATAGACTGTGGCAAAGAAAATCAGCTAAATTTTCATGTGCCCTAAAAAACTGTTTTTCCTGCTACTAAGAGGTTTATGTGCTTAATTTCAAGCTCTTGGCTTAAACAGACCTCAATTCATATTAATTTTATGTGCCTCTGACTGTTGAAGAGTGTAGCTGTCATTCAAAAATAAAAGAATAAAGGAAACAATTGCCTGGTTACAGGATTCATCAGACCCTGATAACATAATGCAGCTTGTCTTGAGCTAATGAATGAATATTACAGTGTTTCTAACATGTCATCTGTTTAATTAGATATTTAAATAAGATTAATTACCACAAGGCTTCTTTTGTGAACACTGCTCCTCTCGGCGAAAATATCTCACTATCCTCCCCTGGATCGTACCTCTACCTCAAAAGTGGGGCGTTTTCCTTCGGTTTAAAAATAAGCTTAACCTGATTTTCAGAAACAATTCAGGGCTGACATTTAAATTTACAGTTACAGTCTGAATTAGATCATGAGTCCTCATAAATTGGTGATATCAGTGTTTGGAGATGTCGGTTCAGCTTTCTGTATGTGTAGGGCAGCTTCTTTTTTAGTGAGAGCAGAGAGACCCGATAGAACTGACTTCAATAACAACAGAGCCAAAAGCCGTGCACAGCACAGACGAGGCAGCTTTGGGGCGGCTGGGTGTACATAAAGCATATTAAGGTTAACCTCAGCATTTCTCAGGTGGTTCCCTACAGTCATCTAAAATGAAAGAAATTTGTCCAGCTCATATGTTTGGCTGCTGTTCTTGTTCTTGTTCTTATAAGACTTTGCTTTTACATCTCTCACTTCTGACTGACAGGTGGGATAAAGTCAGTTTAAATATATTGAGTGGAAAGCTTTTTCAAAAGGAAGGACCTGGATGTGGATTTAGTTTCTGCTGACTGATTTAGGACATGACGTCATGTTGCAGCTTTGGGCAAACTGTCACTGTTGAAAACAGCTTGTGATGTCACTGAAACAACTCCTGTAAACTATTCTGGTTCTGGCACTAGAATTACTGTACACAGTGACAATATCCTCTACATATCATTATCCTTATTACTAAGCTTTAAGGGAAAGTGGGTCAGAACAGTTTTCTTCAAGTATCAAAGCAAAAATGAATACACGGAGTCGAAAGCTCAGAAAACCACAGAAAAATCGACTTTTTATGAATCAATGCATCTTTCCAAACCAATGTATCATTGAGCTGAGTTTACACTTTAAGGTGCAACAGTAGTAACAGCCAGGCCAAGATTTTTTCATCGCTTTCAAAATCATCTTAGTGTCCAATTAAGATGAGCTTTGAGATGTGGTGTATTCAAGCAGCTTGTTGTATAGATTGTTGAGTGTGTTTGCACCCTCCACTCACGCTGCTGGTGAAGATGGAAGGTGGTGGTCCGTCTGGTGGCCGACTAACCAATCAAAGCTAAGACTCAAGCAGCAAATGCTTTAAGGGGCTGAATGGTACTTCAGTCACTGGTTAAGCAAAAAGACTGATGATGTCAATGGACTAAACCATTTCTCATTGGTTTTGAGGAACCTGTTTTCAACTCCCTTCTCTAGTCACTACTTTGGCTAAGTGTTTCAGTCCCGTGCCCCATGTACAGTCCTCAAATGAGCAGCGGTGTCGATTCCTTGTGTTATACCATAGTGGCCGGACCTTAAGTCGACAGATATATAACAGTGATGTAAAAACAGATGGATGGCATCACAGATGCTACTTGCATGTATTATACAGTCTGTGGTCCCTCACAACACTCTGACCTGGTTTATTGTTCTATTCACTGCCCTGTCCTCTCCAAATAAAAGCGTAAAAGCCTGAAACTAGAAATTACAAAAATATAAAAATCAGATAATTCTGTAATAATATAAAGACAAACTTCATCCTTTACTTATGACAATAAGACATTCTTAGCCATTCAAGTTGAAGGTGCATGAATGTCCCTAAATATCAAAGCTCTAAAAATTATGATCCAACAAGTAACAAAAGCTGTCAGGTTTTTGCAATTCTGTAAAAAAAGAAAAAAAGGTGAAAAAGACACTGAGGTATGTTAAAAGCCTCACAATAGTATGAATTGTATTCCAATAGGTTGAACAGTTTTGCCACATAAGTCTTGGAGTAGCACAGAATTTTAAGTAATAGCTCAATCCCTCAATTTACTGATCTCTATAATGTTGCACAACCATTTATTCCCAGTCAGATCTCTCATTATTGATGCAGCCTATTTGTTATATCAACATGAATAACTTTAAAATGAATGTTTTACAACAGATAAAACTGTGTTTGTAGGAAAAAATGCATCATTCTTTAAAGGTTTTATCAACAATGAATTGTGACCTGCATTAGAAATTGAGTACTGACCGGGCTCTAGCTTTGATATACCTATTGCTAAGGTGTATTTCACAATAGTGTTTTGTGCTCTCAAGTGCAGCTATTTCCCTTGCTGTCATGGAAAAATATCAAGGAAAAGGATGAAAACACTGAAGAAACTGTAGGAGAGGTTAGAGATGCCTTAACCGTTGGTGAGGACAGAAAAATCAACTGAATTGACGGGAGTGCATGAACACTCAATAGAGCATTTATGGAGGGTTATGGAAGGAGTTCAAGGATTCTGATAGATGGGAGAGAAAACATCACAGAGTCTGACAGTGGGGAGGCAGAAAATCTCTGTGAGGTGTGGAGCTGTTACATGGAGTCTTCTTCACCTTGTTTGACTTCACAACCAGTGGAAATGTTGAGTCTAATGTGAGCAGTAACACCTAATGAGCTGAGCTGGCTCATAACAATGCAGAGTGAAAGAGTTGTTTTAGCCGACTGGCTTTGCAACCAGCTCTGTATACATCACTCCAAAGGGAAAAGTTTCCACAGACTCTAGCCATGTCAACACAGAGCTGGGTATCTGAAAACGGCACATATTTTTATACATACAGGCCTGTCATCAACAAGAAACCACAGTTTTACATCACTAAAAACAGAGTAAACAGAGTTTCTGGATCTCAAACGTCACAGCTTGCAACAAAAGGAGCAGTTGAAAGGCAATGTCGTGGCGAGCATGGATGCTGCAGGCGTGTCAGTTTTAACATTGATGCAAATACTTCTTGCTTGCTTAGAGCCACACTTCTTGATAATTTGGCAGGCTACGTGTGGAGAACTTTTTTTTTTTTTGTGAATGTGGACAAAAGTGCAGTTGTGCCTAAAAGTTTACACCCCTCCAGCAGAATTGTCTAATTTTTTTGCCTTTTCTCAGAAAATATGAATGGTAACACAAAAACCTTTCTGTCACTAATGGTTGGAGGTTGGGTGAAGACATTTTTTAACAAACAACTGTGTTTACTCTTTTTCAATCATTATGACAACAGAAACTTCAAAAATGACCCTGCTCAGTTTTTCATACACACACACTGATTACAAGCAAATAGATCACAGGTGAGGATGGTTACCTTTAAACACACCTTCAAACTCATTTGTGTTAACTTTTGTGTATTTATCAGGCCAAAACCACCAGAGTTGTGTAAACTTCTGAACAGGGTCATTTTTGAAGTTTCTGTTGTCATTTTGATTTATAAACAGTAAACAATTTTTTTTTCAATAAATGTCTTTACGCAACCTCTAACCATGAGTGATAGAAAGGTTTTTGTGTTATCATTCATATTTTCTGAGAAAAGGCCAAAAAATCAGAAATTCTGCTGGGGGGTGTAAACTTTCGGGCACAACTGTATTTTCTAAAACAAATGAGGATGAATATATAATATAGGAAAACTCCCTCATATTCAGCTTCACACTCTGCTGGTTATTGTTCCTCTCTTCTCACACCCAAAGCTGTGTGCACTTCTTACATAAAGATCTCCCCCCAAAAAAGCCCTTTGCCTTTCAGAGTAAAAGAACCAACATCCATGCAATTTTCCTATTTGTATAAGAGAGCGATACATTCACGTCATGCTCCTGAACGCTGCCTCCAGTCTTTGTCATCACATTAGGACAAATCCAGCTAAGTAGTTATTATCAAGAGCAACAACAGAGCGGACCCCCAGGAGCTGAGGGGATTGATGCTTATGTGTGGGAGTGTGTGTGGGGGAATAAAGCACTACTCTTGCTTGAATTAGATTAACTAACTACATGGTACTTCACAGGATTAACACAGCACATGCAGCAGTAACAGGCTAACAATCCTCATCAAGCAGTGTGAAATATTTCTAATGACATCACCTCTTCAGCGCTGACCTGTTACTGCATATTAAACCTGCAAAACAGCCTGCCCCCTACATGCCCCACCTCCAAATCAATCTACCACGCCATCTGAAGATCAGGCAGCAGTGCACACGTAATCTGTGATTGACAGAAAAATGGCGATGGGAGACAGGAAAAGAAGAGAGCGCACAGAGGACAACATGACTTCCAAACACTGGCAAGTTCATCATGGGCCTCGGACTACAGCATATTACATCTGAGAGGAGACGAGAAATCACATCATGTCCATGGCAATCTGCAGCCCCGCGGGACACCGCTGTACTGTGCATAACAACACGGAATGATGGGGAGACAGAGAGAGGGGGAAAAAAAGGGCGAGCGAGGCAGGCAGAAAGACAGCGAGGCAGCAGTGGAGGGAGGGGTACGGATTAACCCGCTGACTTTTTTTCGCCATCAGCTCCAATGGCTGTCTCTAAGCCTCACACACACATATATCCGGCAAGGACTCGGGGCTTGAAACCGCTCTTGGAAATTCGGCAGCAGTTTTAGAGCCTATTGCAAAGTGACCTGTTACGAGCGGTCATATAACGGATACAATGAAAAAAAAAAGAGAAAGGAAATGACCTGCTGAGCTTTTTGTCCTGCACTTACATCCTAATCTCATAAGCAAAACAAATATGATTTAGAGTGTGTGCAAAGCTTCTAGCTACATCCATCCCCTAATGAGCAACAATATTAAAGAAGGAGTATTGCACTTCTTTTAGGCATTGTACTGTCCCTCTGGTGCCTCTGCTGCAGCTTTATAAGATATTGCAGTAACAAAAAATACATATATATATTCTCACACTGGTGTTGTATAAAACCTATATTTCAGCCTCTGTCTGAAACACCCACTTTCCTCTGATTGGCCAGCCCTCTGGAGGCTTATCGGGGGCAAAGCTTTAACATTTCACTAATAAGCTATAAGATCCTTATTGATGACCTCATCATTTCAGAACGTGTCGTGAAGATTTTTTGAAGATCTTCTGAAAATCTCTTGCAATTTTCATGATGTTGTTGAGCAGTGCACAGACAGATTCAGGGTTTTCTGCAACATGTGAATATGTAGTGATTTGAAAACCTGCCTCAATGAACGTCAGGGCTTCAGTAAGTGAAATCTGATATTGATCCAGTATCAAGTAAATATGGGGCCACTATTGTCAATACCAATATCAAAATCATTACTTTTTACATAGAAAAGCAGCTTGTCAAAATTAACCAAGAACAACACACAGACTTAAACTAATGTTTCTGTTCACTCATTTTTCAACCATAAAATAATCGTGTGCTTCAATTTTTTCTGCTTTGTTGTAAACAGTAAATTTGAATGTTTGTGAGTGTCAACAATTTTCATATTCCAGCATTGATCATATCATTTTGATCAAAGAGCTCGCAGCTGCTGGTAGATAAGCTATTTCACTTGCCAGTTACCATGTTTAATGTTGAATTACTTTGTTGCAGTGCTGACAGAGTAACAGTATAAACTGATATCATCTCTCTGACCTATGTGATATAATTATCAACAGGTCAGTGTCAAATTTCAGTATTTAAATCCAAAAATATAGCACACAAAACAGGTTTCTTTGTCACTGTGACCCACCACATCACTTCACAACTCTTCACAAAGGTGCCAATGACATCAAGGTAAGTAATGTGAATGGAAGTTAATTAGCCTAAGGCGAAGATGGCAGCAGCATAATAGAAGAAGAAAACAGTGCGATTTAATGTCAGACAGAAGTGAAAGAAGAGAAAAGACGAGCGAGCCACCTTTAAACCCAAAAAGAAATGGGAAAGAAAAAGCTATTATAGCTTTTTATACCCAGAAAATAGAATATGCATCACCTTCAATGAGTGGATTCTGTGTGTCATGTAGTTCTTTGTAACAGTAAATGTACGGTTCATAGACAAATCAGTTTACCTTTTTTTTCTTCAGGTCATAAGTAATAGTGATGAACCTTTCATTCTGTCATGTAATACCCTTGTTATTGAAGAATAAATGTATTAGAGTGTTATCAGTAGTGTCGGCCATGTGTTGTGTATTACTGTGATGAACTGTATTTTAATGTAACATATCAAATCATTTAATTAATGTATGTCTATTTTCCAATCTAGTATTATCACATGGAATCAAGTTTCATTGTGTCATATCATATCCTATCATTGCAGTATCATATGATCTCTATCGTTCATTCATTCAAAAGTATGTCATATAGTAGGCACCTTATCATATTGAGTCAAAACACGTTATATCAACTGTCGACAAAGTGTTATCATAACTTATATTATAATGCATTATATGATAACTTCATATCATAACTAATGATGTTGTAAAGTATATCATAAAATGATATCAAAAAGCATTATATCATAACTTCTGACATCAAAACTTATACCACAACGTACGAAATCATAACTAATCATATCATTATTCATCATACCATAATGTCTCATAATGCAACATTTCCTAACTTATCGAATCATCACTATTTATGTCACAATATACCATATCATGACTAACGATATCATAACTTATCATATCATGATGTGTCATATCATAACTTATTTCATAATATACTATAATGTGGAGTATGATATAATCTATCATGTCATAATTTGTCATATAATGTATCTTATAATAACATCATTTTTTAATCAAATAAATTAGTATAAACCATTTGCCAAACTCAGACATTTTTGTTGTTACTATTATATTTTAATTTGTCGTTTGACTGGAAATTTTGGTGTCAATATGGATGTAGCAGCTAAAATTTGGAACAAGGATTTGCAATCCTTTTCTCTTTCTTCTCTTTTTTTTGGTTTGAGATTGGGGCTCTTTTGTTCTACCTGTATAGTTCTAATACGCTCGAAAAAGTTTATCAAAGATGAACATGTTTCAAAAATTAAAAACAAGCTTGTGTCGACCTATTTGACCTTTTGGAAGTCTTTTCCTGTGATGAGAGCATTTTCATTTTTGAGTTTTATTTTGAGGATGTTATTGACGGATAGGTCAGACGACAGAGTTTTAAAACAGGAGAGTGAGAGTGAGATGACATGAGGTAAAAGACTGCAGGACTACAGCCTCAAAGTCTGACTTCTTCTTGAAGGTTTTAATGAGAATGAATCCTGAGATTCCTTTGATTTTGCTTCATTAAGAGACACTTTGACGACTTTCACCTGCATCATCATCATCAAAACTATTGTGTCATACGTGTATAAATAATTGATAGGCTGTATATGTGACTGCACACTGACCTGCTATGTGAGCGTGGTGCTATTTTTAACTGAGGCAAAACCGCTTGTTGTTCATCCACCATGAGGATAAGAGAGGTAAAATCAAATTTCTGATCTCAAAATGTTAAACACACAAACATTTGTAAAAACCCACTCTTTCCCTCTCTCAGTAGAGGACAGTTGGCAGCTCCGCTCTGGTTGCTGTTGGGTAAAAAGAACTGTTTGTATTTATCTGTTCCACACCCGATCCTGTGCCTCTGATGTCCTCAAATGGCAACCGTTGTGTTATGTTATTTTTAGAGTTACACAGGATTTTGACATTTCACTCGTTTGCCTCATCCTGTGTCGCATGGCGAAATCTTTCCACCATAAGAACAACAAAGAAAATCCCAAAGGTTGCTCGACAGATTTCTTTGTTGCTCTGGGTGTGTTAAACCGCCAAGTGCAGGATGTGCAAAAAAATAAAAATAAAAATATATAACAACTGCCCTTACTGGAGGCAAAAAAAATCTCTGTGAGTACACTTCCCCTGCAACACAAAGCTGAATGGAAGCTGATTCTCAGTGTGTGTTTTTGTGTGCGTATGTAAATTTAAATGTACGAGACGTTCCATGTGCAGAGAGGCTGCGTGGGTCAAGCTAATAAAAATAGGAGGAATGGACTGGATACAGTTTGTTCTGTCTGTGCTGTGTGAGAGCACAGAGGACAGTTCCAGTGAGAGACTTCATAAGCTGCAAATACAGTGTAGTGCTGATCCTATACACTCAGCCAAGGCAAGACCCCATTTTCCTCTCACTTGACTCAACTTAATTAACCAGAATGAGTCAGAAGCAACATTCAGGATTTAAGATTTATCCTTATGGGATTGAGGATCTCTCTCTCTCTCTCTCTCTCTTCCTGCTGTCTCTCTCTCCGTTTCTCTGTTTATGGTTGACTTCAGCGCTAACTTTCCGCTCATTACTTTAATGATGGTGCTACTGCGAGCCTATGCTCACGAGTGCAGTTTGCTTTTCAACGCAGCAGTTTGGGAATAGCGAGAAACAGCAAGACTCGCACGCATGCACAAACTCACGCATGCAGCGACAGAGAATCAAATGGAATCAAAATCCCACGCATGCATTATGTATGTGTGTCGTCGCGAAAAACCAGAAGCCTGTTTGAAAAACTTCCAAAATTCGAGGATGTTGCACAGCCATGTAAGTCGCATGACACCCGTGGTGGAGCTCTGTGACCAAGCATGCACCCAATCACAGACAATGAGAGTTAATGACAGAGAGGAGAGCAAATTGGAAGCTGCAGGAAAAAAGCAATAAACATCCTTTTTTTTAACCTCAGAAGTATCAGCCTAACTCCCAACATAACTGTAATACAGAGAAAGAGTCTGACAGACAGATATATCCAACCCCAGCTCTCTGCTTTTGCTTTAGATGCATTATTCATCTGTGTGCCAATTTGGAGGAACCCTCCCCAATCCCCCAGCAAGCACCAAAAAAGAGAAGCAAGAGAGAGAGAGAGAGAGACACACACACACACACATACACACACACACACACACACACATAGAGGCAGACAAGACAAAGTCACAGCTAAGAATGTCAGAAAAGGAGAAAGACGAAGAAAAGGAAGGAGGAGAGGGAGAGGAAAACAAGAACAAAAGAATAAGAGAGACAGATGAGGAAAAACGGGAGCAGGATCGGCTCAGTCTCTCAGCTTGCAATGTGGTGAAACATCCAAACAGGATTTCAAATGATCCAGGGAGACTTCTCCCTATATATGTTTTGATATTCCCAGCTCTGCCTGGCTTGTCTGCACGCAGGAGATTAATAACGACTTCCACGTTAAAGACTCTTGACACAGAGGAAGCTAAGACCTCAGGCCTGAACCTCACCTCGCCGCTTCACGCCTGAAACTGAAACTGTGCACTTTTGCTACATCTCCCTTGCTGCAGTGTCATAGCAAGTGCAAGAACGGTGTCAAACAAATGAAACTCTCAAGTGACTGCAAGAGGAGGTTGAGAACTTTACATTCTCCTCATGACATGCTCTGTCACCATTACGGATGTGACATATCACACTGTCTACAATAACACTGGTGTAAAAGTTTTGATAATTCAAATGAGTCAGATTGTGATATTTGAGCTGTAGGGATGATGGTTTGTGAATTACAGAGGTGGTAGAGAAACAGCATGCACTAAAGTGAGTTTTGATTGATTTGTGACTTTTAAAAGTTTTTTATATACACATTGTTAATGTGTAGTCAAGGTTGTTTTTTTATGCCAAAGCAATGAGGTGATTCATGAAACTTGTTGACACCAGATGGTTTTATAAAAAGCTCTACAAAAACCCCAGGAATTTTCTGATGCAAATAGTTCGATTTAACAAGGTTTTTTGCAAAACTCTTACATTGGTTTTTGGAATTTGTATTGTATTTGCATTTTAAGTTATAGAAAGGATTTGTTGCACGTTTGTAGCTTCAACAGTTAATAAATCAAACTTTTTCCTACTCAGATTTAGATTTTTTTTTCTTTTTTGCAATTTTAGGTCCAGTGCTGATTAAATCAAAATGAAGAAACAAATGTGAAATCATCCAAATGAGTTGCACTGAAAAACGCCAGGCAAGGGCAAGGTATACAGTTTCCTAAGGTGAAATGTTGAGGTGAAAAAAAGTGTCTGTGTGGCATTTGGCACATGGCCTAAACCTGTATCTGACTGTTTTATTTTAAGGGTTTGTATATGACAAAATAAAAGCGAAAATATCGGGGATGCCGTGGAGGAAACCCCATTCCAATTGCCACAGGACAATATCAATACATATCTGGTGTTGCCATTCTGGTTCAATTGTGAACATCAAAGCATAATCGCAAGGCTAAGACAAATATAAAAGTATATATCGTATCTCATGACATGGCCTAAAAATATTCAGATTAAAAAAAAAATACCATATAGCCCAGCTCTAGTCACCACTCCTACTCTCAACCTCAAGAGTCTAGATAATATTAGTACAACACCAGCATCACTGCATCACCGTGGCAGCTGTTGCTCATGTCCATCCTGGGACAGCCTGCCCCAGATTTAACCCCACACATTCAGCCCCCTGCCTCCTCCTCGCTCCTGCTTTTGCAGTTTTTGTTCCTCTTTTGGCACCAGGCTGTCACACATACAGGATAAATACTCTTTAGCTTCATATCCCAGCAGTAGATAAAGTGGTTACTCACAGACAGTAGCACCTCTTTACTATGATGGACGTGTGTATGTATGTGTGTGGTGTGTGTGTGTGTGTGTGTTTGGGAGGGGAAGGAGGGAGTGTGTGGGCTGGATCAGTCAGATTGCTGTTTAATCTGCAGCCGTCCCCTCGTAACAGAGCTTTTAGACCAAACAGCTGGTTGCCACCCCCCACCTCCTGGCCTGAGTTACAGCCTCACACAGCAGGCTACCTTTCCCTTCAGACCTCACATTAACCTCCCTTCGCACCACTGACGGACACTGTTTTCTATCTGATTCATATCTGACGTGACGCTGCGTTCATTATTTCACGCTGCCTTGCTCCTGTGGGACCATCCCTACTGTAGTGTTATGAAATAGCATTAATGAACGGTGCTGCTGCTGCTGCTGCTGCTGTGCAGGGCGTTGGCTCCCGCGCTTCTCTCCGCTGAAGGATCTGTCAAACTGCGAAGCTGCTCTGAGGATTCGCCTGTCAGATTTGGCCTTATTTGTCAGTTTGCTGTGATTCTGCTCCCTCAGCTTTGTCGTGTCACCGTACGGATTGCTTCAGAGGGCTCCTGGGAGCCGCGCACATGGAGAGTATATGCCAGGCCTCTGAGCTGATTTACATCAGGTCAGTCTTTTAAAGAGACGGTCTGAATCGCTAAAGCTCCCAGCAATAGCACTAGTTATGAGGATTTAGGCAGCCATGATAATCTCAGGAGGTGCTGTCATCACAGTCAAAGCGTGCAGTAAAAATAGGTCTCACCCTCAAACATCATTGACTATTTAGTGCTGAGGATACATCGAACATTTGCAGAATATGTAACTGCTTGCACCATGGATCAATTGTCTAAGAGATGTTGTGGTACTATTTTCTCCTCCTCATTATAGGGTTAGATCTAAGCCTATGCAACAAATGATTCAGAGATCCTCTGTAAAGTGAAGTTCAAATATTCTTATGAACAGCAGCACTAAATCAGAAATTTAAGAGTAACAGCACGGATTTCTTCATTAATGGCTTTCTGATTCCCTGATACTGTACTCAAAACTATGGAGTGGAATTAAAGATGGGCAGCACAAGCACCTCCCAAAAGTGAAGCCAAAATGTTTGAAGCTCTCTCAGCGTCAGTTGTAAAGCCTGCATCCTCCACTCTAATACTTTTAACTTCGGGGAAACTAGAAAATAAAAGTGCTCCTCACATGAATCTGATGTTTAGAAGGGAAGCAATGCCATGATTGACAGATCTGTTGACAACTGCAGCCTCTGCAGCGTCCTTTGTGAGGACTTACTGGACTCTAAAAAGGTGTAAATGGATGCTCTTTGGATCAGGGTGCATGCAGTGTTCCAAAAGAATTCCAAGGCACTCTTTCTATAATATTCATTCGCTGAAAATCTTTGCTGAAAATGGCTCAAAAGTGCATTTTCATAAACATGGAGTCAGAGCAGCTGTTGGGCATTGGGGAGGCTGTAATGTTTGTAAAAACACAGGCTGCGCATTGAGCCATTTAAAGTGCAAATTGCCGCTTTCTGTGTGATCACAAAATAGCACATACTCAAATTGCAATTGCAACTTCATTGACCAAGCAACACTAGTCAAACAAATTAAATGGAGAGTTTGGAGAGGGCCTGACCTCAATACTGTGGTGCAACCAGCCTGATCACTTCTTGAAAAAGTCTCAGCTCACAAAACCACAACATAAGGCAGGATTTTGGCTTCACTCATAAGAACAGGAAGGATGGAAGCATGCCATCCAGGTTTACCCATAGAGCAGCAAACACACATAAGCAATTAAATAGCCGTGAATAAAACCACCTGTCACTAATACTTTACAGCTCCCATGAAACAGCATTAAAGCAGCAATATCCAGTATTTTTAAAAAGGACATTATCAGCAACGAAATAATACAGTACAGACCTGTTGTGTTACACTGCATTAGATAGTTCAACCTTACATAATAAGTCAACTTAATTTATGTTTAACCATTTTTCTCTGCTTCAAGCCATGGGCACATTTCATGATGGAGAGTCAGTATATTTCTCTGGCTCAGGATGGACTCATAAACACCACAGATGCAATCATTAATATCAGCATAAAAGGATCACGATCACATCTCAACTCTGGAAGAAAGATGTCAGACTGAGAGGAAAAGCTGTCTTCCTGAGTCTATGTTTGTAAATATTTATACTTTTTCAGGTTTTTTTGCACCGTGGGCTTGTTAGGTTTTCATTTTGTAGCTCAGATCCAAAAATGTCACAAACTCGGTGCCACATCAACTGCAGGATTACAGTGTTCACATAAAATTGTAAACACAGAAGTCAGACAAGCATCAATGCAAACAAACACACACACACACAAACACACACATACACACACACATGCACATGTAGACCCACATGGCAGCACTCATTCCCAGGTCTCGGGTGGCAAGTGATGTTTTCACACTTGTGCAGGGAGATTGCTATTTCTGCGCGGAGCCAGATAACTCAATTATTCATCGCGGATGCTGGTGCACTCACTTTACCTCTATGAGGGAGGGCGGAGGGCGAGTGTGTCTTGCTTAGATTGTGCGTTCTCTGCGCGTGCATGTCCGAACAGGACTCGGAGTGTGCGCACGTGTGCAAGAGGACCTCCAACAGCAGATGAACCGCTGACATGCAACACCACACAGTAGGAGAGGAAAGAGGCAAGAGCAGAAAAAGAGGCAAAGGAGCTGTCATAAACATGGCAATCAAAGAGATATGAAGCGGGAGGTGAGGATCAAAGAGCAGAAGCAGAGAAGGGAAGGAATTAGTTCCCTTATCTTCTCCCTAAGCCCACTGTGCACCCTCCAATCCTCTCTAGCTCAATAAACGGTTACAAAGAAAAAGACTTTTTGAATTAGCAGCAAAAGTGGAACTCAGCTAACCTTTCTGCACAAGAGGGGGTTTTAAGCACCTTGTACAGTCTTGCTCCTGTGGTCTGAAACCAAAGCAGAACATTCTGAGTCAGATATTAAAGCCTTGTACTTATTACTATTCCCACACATTATTTTATTCATTACCTTTCTGCAAGTCATTGCTTAAACGGAAGAAAGGACAGGACAAAGGTGTTACTCCAGGTGGATTTGAACGCACTACACGGGGAGGGCATTGTGCACTTTGTGGTGTGTTTTTCTTTACAGTGTACACACCCACTTGGCTGCAGACCTTTAGACATCAGAGTGTACAGGCCAGGCTCGGTGTGTACCACCATGAGTCCATAAACAGCTGCTGAGTGCTGCCCCCACAGCACATTTATCACCCCTGACACCATATGGAGTCCCAGGAAGTCTTGAATAAACAGTGTGCACACATAGCCCACGGACACAAAAACACACTGTTTGCATGTAAACAAAGACAAATACACACAGACAGCTAGTTACGAGTACACCAAATTTTGTATGTTGCACATATGTTTAAAGCCTTAGATGTACTCTAAATATTATTCTCTACAGTATATGTAATTGTTTTTTTAAACTTATTTTATTCTCCCCTTCTAGTTTCTTTTCACACAAACCTGTCAAGACTACAAAACAAATATGTGTGAAGGAGATGCAGCATATACAGTACATTAATCCAATAACAAAATTAAGCTGTTTTCATTTACTTTTAATAAGCCTACACACTCTAGCACAGTAGATGACACTATGAAACCCATCTTCACCCCACATGCAAAGAAGAAGAATGAGAACACCTGTAACAAGCTGAGGTCACTTGTGTGCATGTTCACTATTGTTTCAGAGGACGACTTGACTGCGGCTTGGCAGGCATGTGCACAAAAGTTTTGCAGAGAGAAGTGATTTGATTAAAGGCGACATCTTAAAACCGATTTTGAGGGCTGAAATGGATTATGAGGACTTTCTAAGTAATCTTGAAAAGGTCTCATCTCTAGATTTATGCCTGAATTTAAACTACAATTTAAAATGAGATTATCAGCGCCATAAAAAAAATTTTTTCTGAATGCCATTTCTCAGCTTCCTAATCAGGTCAAACCAGATTGAATTGGCACATCAGTAATAGAGCATGAGCTAAAGGCTAAAACTCGGGTTTATCTGTTTGTGAAAATGTTAACTCCAACCCACATTCAGCAGTTAAACTGCAGTGGTCTGTTAAAACTTGAGAGGCTGGGACGATGATGCACCAACAGGAAAGACGAACAGGCTGCATGAAGTGCGACATCAGGAAAAATAGACAGTAGACAACAAAAAAACTGTTTACTAAGTCTAATTAGCTGAGTTGTTTTGGCATGAAGGGAAAACTTAATAGATTAGGTTTTATGTTACTTTTTACAGTAAGTTGCTCATTTGCCTTAAATCCTGATAAGCCCTTATCCATGGTCCTGGAACTTAATTAGGCCATTTCCCACATCGCAAGTGTGGGCGTCGCCAATTAATTGTTTAATGTCTTTTTAGATTGCATACAAGATAAATGTTCAACTATTGGAAATGTAGTAAGGCCTACTGTAAACTTTAATTAACAGAATTAACCTGTTGATTGTTTTTTTTTACATGAATAAAACAACAACAACACTTAACGATTTTATTACATGAACAGGAGCAAAGTGTTCCAAGTTGATCAAAGAATCAAAAAGGGATGTCAATTGCAATTGGACAGTACAGCATGTGTATGCATCTTTGCTCAATATCTTGGCCTTTCTTACCCTTGGATGGGCATAAAAACAAATTCTGTTACAAAATAATATGTCTCTTTCAGTTTAAAAGAAAAGCTCAATTTGTATATTTGTGCTCTATTGTTCATACAGACATAACTGAAATTAAATACTTTACTTTATTTGACTTCAATATAATTAAATCCAATCACAGACTTGCATTGAATCCTTGTACCAAATTGGTTGAATCATCTTACTGTGTATTTGTTTTTCTTCTCATTTTCACTTTATAAGTTGCAGTATCTCAGTCATAAAATTGAATTTGTTTTCTCATAATTTTCTGAATTAGCACACTTTGCAAATTTGCTTCATTTGGATGTCCATCTTTGATTTAAAATGACAGAAAACCTGCTCATAAAGGACACGTATATATTTTTATATATAACTCTTTGTCTGTGCTGCCTATCTCTGCTTGTGCTGTTGCTCTTATTTCCCTGAGGACGACTCCGCAGAGCCAATTGGAGCAGTTACACATGTCGACACTTCCATGCAACCATTTACCACCACACACTTGCCCGGTGGCTCTTTTCATTAGCTTTACAGTCTGTAACCCGCACGCAAACACACGCACTGTATACAAGTAAAATTCACACAAAAGGACTCGCACGCACTCACAGACAAACTTAGCTGTCTCATTTTACACACATGCTTCCACACACACACACTTACACACACACACACACACACACACTCCTCTCCACTTTAATCTTTACGGCAGGCAGAATCTATGAGTGATTTATTTTCAACCATTCCCGGGGGGTTTTACAGGACTGAGCCCGTACTCAATCTGATCACAGTGCTCGCTCTCTATGTCAGCACTTTATGAATCCTCCCCTTCATCCCCAGTTTGTCTGTGTGTGCATGTGTGTTTGCAAGCAAGCTAATGAGGGATGTGGAGAGAGCAATGGGGAGGAGAGATGTGGCAAGAAGGGGGGGATGAACTGGCGCTGTGATGAGTGCATACTGTAAGTTAGCAGACTTTCTGAAGCACACGCCCCCGTGGTTTTGGGTGAGTCACTCTCTGCACTTGCAAGCTTGCATCCCATCTCACATGCTTCAATATGCAACACAGTTTCTGTGCAATGTGTGTGTGTATGTGTGTGTGTAGTTTTTTTTTGCAAAGCCAGAAGAAAGCACAACATGAAACTCATTTGCGCGTTAAAAGCTAAGCTCCGGCACAACAAAGCCGAAAGCACGACACACCCCTAAACCGCTACGCTAGCATCCCCCATTCACATCACAGTATAATTTAGATGACTGTGTCTAATTTGCACTGGATATTCCATTTCCATTTGAAAGGTGGTTAGTGCCCATTGAGCAGTGTTATCGTGGCTGTGCAGACACAGAGAGAGGCTTCCCCGCCTCTCCCAGCCTCAGACTAGAAGCCATCGATTTGATTCAGTCTTAAAAGCCGGGTCAGCCTCAACAATGGCGGCTTATGGAAAAACCATTACCCCAGGTGAATTGTGAAATGTTAACCTACATACATGTTTGCCATCACTATCAGTCTCCTCTCATGTTACCCTGCATGGCACGGCAGATGGCGAAGAAGACAAGACAGAGAGATAGAGGGGGAGAGATCTGTGGGTTGCTCTCAATGGAGTGTGCAGGCTTCTCTTGGGGTGAGTCATGCTGCCTTTCTTTACACTCTTCGTCCGAGGCCACCTACCTTACACCTCCACTCCAGCACAGCTTCTGCCAAGTTACTACGCCTGCTCATCTATTACACTCCTCACAGCCTCTGACACTGAAGAAAAGTAGCAGATGACTAATTTGATGCAAGAGGAAAGCCTGCTGCAACACACAGAATGATGAGTGGTGTTTCAGAGCAGAAAGCTATAACTCACATTCAATGAAAGTATACATTATCAGTTGATGTTTTACACTTGGCAATGAGAAGAATGTGCATTCTGATTTAACAGACCTTCATTGTTTTGTATTCACTAGTTTTGCTGTCATGTAGGGGTGGAGATACATCCAATATACTCGCTATGTCACGGGTTGTTGCACGCGAGATATATGAAATGACCAGTTAAAGACTTTTTCATTAGCACAGTGTATGATACTTGTCGTCAGACCTCGCGACCCAACTTGGCAGCGTCAAACATGCACAAATCACAACCTGGTGCAAGCAAACACATCCAAGCAGAAGCAGCTCTCTACTCAGCATCAGTTTATCAAGGTTGCAGTCAAAGATGTCTGAATCAGGTCTAGAGAAAAAGAGGTATGCCTCAAAATTTAATTCAACTTGGTGTGACTCATTTCCTTTTCTCGCTGTGAGCTTTGCAGATATCAAACACACATTTTGTAAGGTTTGAAGGTCAGATTTAAGCATAGGACAAAAAGGTAAAAACGATGTTGGCAGGCACGTTAACTGCACAAACCGCAGACAAAATGTTGAGTCACGGGAAAGAGGCAAGGGGGGGGGGGGGGGGACTCCAGCTTTGACAAAGTCTGATGTTGGCAGCAGGGGTGGAAGTAATTAATTACAAATACTCAGATTACTGTAATTAAGTAGTTTTTGTGGTACTTGTACTTTAATGAGTAGATTTTCAAGTCTATACTTTTTCTTATACTTAAGTAATCATTATGCAATGTAATCTACTTAGTTACTTTTAAAATCACAGTTGAGTACTGAGTACAATTTTCATTAATATCTAGACCTTTTATCTACATTTTTGTAGCCAGTAAGGTGATTTGAAAGCAAACAAGCCAATGAAAACCAGGACATATGGATGAAAAACAAAACGAAACAAAAAAATGTTAATGGATGTTAATGATTGATCGCTAATTGATTTTGTGTCAAGAATTTAACCTGTTAAAAATGTATTCATGGATATTCAATCAATAGTCGTGGCAGCAACTTCACCTCATCTCATTTTGTTTTTGTCTGCCTGAGACCTTTGCTGAATAAGGAAATAAAAACTTAAAATGAGAAAAAGAAAGACAAAAAAACAATGAAAATTAGCAGAAAACACTTATTTTCTATATTATCACTTATTAATGATTATTGATTGTTAGCGTTTTAACTATTGGTAAAGCAAAACACAAAATGTAGAGCCCTATCTGGAGAAGTGACAGTGACATCACCAGTTAAAAGTAACTAATAATCTGAGCGGGTTTTTTTTTTTTGATGAATAGTCTGTACTTTTACTTGAGTATTTTTCTAACACCAGTACTTTTACTTGTGATTGAGTATTATTTTAGTAATGTAACAGTACTTGTTCTTGAGTACAGATATTCAGTACTCTTTCCACCACTGGTTGGCAGGTATGGATTTAGGGCCACAACCATCAAATAGTTTGTTTTCATTGTTCATTTACATGAGAATTGACAAGAAAAGCACATATCAATCTCCAGAATGTGGCACAAACTTATTCACAAGTTAGCCTGGGTATGTATCGCTTTTCAATCAATTAATTTGAGTTTTTCGTGGCAGACAATTTAAAAATAAAAAATTACAGTTCTTTTCTCCCCTTGCTACAGCACACCTATTGTCCTCTTCCTCGTCTCCTTTACAGAGATGCACACAAACCATTGACTGTGTAACAGCACAAACACAGCAACAACATGGCTACCACCAACAAGAGCAAAATGTTCGTTTCAAAGAAAGGAGTTGTGTCTTCTGTGGTTTGGGTTTGTGGCGACAGATGTGGAAATATTTACCACACGCAACAAGGTTTGTCTTTAGCCCACTCCCCCAAAAAGCAGCAGCTCAGTGAACCTAATCCAGCATCTAAAACAGAGGAATGTAGCCAAGTGTCACCACGTATGATGAGAAAGGGGCACGGTGGAGGGTGATCACTGATATGCATGTCCCCAAACATGTATGGTACAATACAGAAAAGACAGAGTTCATCCACATGCAAAATATGACGTTTTTTGTTCATATATTCTGAAACACAAGTGGCAGTGTTTATCTTTTAAACTTTATCGAACACAAGTTTTAAGTGTGCACTTTATCAATGTCACTTCTGGTGTTGATTTGTTAAGTATTTGCATACAATGTGATATGCTACATTTTTATTTGCAGAAGTATTTCACGAAAGATATAACTTTTGCCTCCCAGAAGAGGCTCTATATTTAGTTTTTTGAAAGTTCATTCTATGCAAGGTGCAATTCATATGTGATAGAAAGAGAAAAACTTAAAAAAAAACTTTTGAATTTTGTTAAGAGTAAAATGAAGTGCATGTTCATGTCATGTATACAGTATCTACATTGACAAAATGAAAGCAAAATCTGGTCTTACAAGAACCAATATGAAATCATGTAAATCAGTATAAAGGGTTGGATTGGGATATTCTCCAGTATAAAGTTATAAGTCATAAGAAAAACCAACACAGACAAAAATACCATCACATTAATATTTTAGGGGAACATCCACTCAGCATGACAGAAGCACCTCATACCAATAGTGTTTATACCTGGAGTCTGACCTGCTGGCCCAGAGTGTTTGATGCCACTGAGCGGCATGTGTGTGTGAGACAGGGTGTATTGGTTTAAAACAGTGCAGAGATCCTGCTAATTGGGTTACTGCACAGCTTAGTTAATTGGGTTAGCAGTGATCCAGTGACAGCTACCACACTGACAAATCCTAGCTTGCTATTGATCAGATGGGTGAGTGAAGGGCACAAACACAGCAGGTGTTTTCATTAAACAAGCACCAGCATATGAAAACACAATGAGACGCACTCTGATATACACCATGTATCAATACGATCACGTAGAAAGTTATTGCATGGTACAACTCTGACAGAGACTGAACTGATGTGTATGGCTCCTTTAAAGGAAAGAAAGTGCCTATAGTGAAGTAGACTTCAAAAATCATCCAAATTGTCTCAATAAATATGGATTTTTTTTCTGAGTGAGTTTGCATGAAAGAGAAGAAAAGTGTGTATGAGAGAAAAAGACAGTGACCACTTGGGACCTCAGCTCTCTTTCATGTGGAGGTGAATACATAAATAATAAAATTAAATCATCAAAAACAGCCCAAAATAGTCCAAGATCCTGCACTGATAAAATACACACAGAAAGCATCATGTGTTTCACAGTGTTCAAAGTTCCTCCAGTCACTGTGCGTCAAACTGATAATGTACATACTAACAAGGCAAGATGATGAGACAGAAAATCTATTTTTAGAGTGAAAAAATCCAGTCTATTTTACACATGCTGTTTTTCCAATAAAAGTAACAGAATAATTGTCAAAGGAGTGGATGTATTTCTTTATGCACCTGATGTGCTGCTGCTTCTGTGGCAACCCATTATCTGATGGTGGCTACAAGGTGCAATCTGCAAGGTGTCGAGGGAGCGATGCACTAAATAAAGACGTTTTCAAGGTTTTCAGGCAAGAGCAAATCTCAACCCCAGTTGTGTCACTTCACTTCCTCGCTTAACACTATCTGCTGCCTCCTAAAATAGCTCAGCATTTCTCTGAAGCCGCAGCTTAATACCAAGATAGACAGATAAGGTGCGTGCAGCGAAAGAGACTGTGTCAATGCACAAACACCCCACAACATCCATGCTGCGACAGGCGCACAAACCCACCGTGAGATCAGGAGATTTGTTTTGTGTGATCCTGCTATGTGCTGTCTGTGCTATCTGGTGGGTAGTCTAACTTTCTGCTTAACTTCCTTCCTTGCTGCTTTCTTTCCGCATAGGAGGATCACACACCAAGGAAAGTGGCTATGTGCTCGAGTTTATGGCCTTTTTAGTACTTATCAAGGCTGAAAATGACTTTATAGAAGAGGTGGGAAGCACTGTTTTCACAAAGTATCACATTCATGGATACTTGTCCTGCTGACTGATGTCGACAGCCCATCAGCAAATATTTAGGAATTTACTAACTCAGGTGCATTCACATCAGAGCTTTCCTAGATCTAAAATAATTTTTGGGTTCGGCTGCATGTGTGAACACAAAATAGCAAAATGTTTGGTCTTTGTTGCAGTTGATGCTTGTTTGACTCCCAGTCTTGATCATTTGCTGCATATTTGTTCCTTCCCTCAGCTTTCCACATTTCCTGTCCCCCTTTACCTGTCCAAAAATCCCCCCCTTAAAAAAAACAACTTTAGAGAAAGCGTATGTAAAAACACTTTGTATATCAACTTAAAGAGGGGATGCTGTCCTTTTTTCAAGAGTTCCTCCTCTAGTATCCAGTAATAGCTGCACATTATTTACAGCAAAAAAATTATATATATGGTGTTTCAGAAAAGCCTTATTACAGCCTCTTTTTAATGCTTTGCTTAAGCTGCTGTCTCTTTCAGGCCCTCTTCACCACAAACTCCTTTCCTTCTGATTGGCCAGCCTTTCATGAAATTCAATGAGATCTTGTGTTATTCTCCGAACAAACCGTTTTGAGCAGTTAAGGGGCCGAACAACTAAATGGCTGTTAAAAAAATTTCAGTAGTTTGGAAGTGGAAATCCAGCATTGTTACTTTATATCCATGTTTTAAATATGGAAAATTATAATAGCCCTTCTTTAAAAAGACATCATGCTTTGAAAGCATTTGTCTAAGAAATTTCGTGATGTCAAAGATGATGACATTAAAAGTTATTTTTAAAATGTGTGCGACAAAACTTGAGTGAACTTAAAAACAGTTTCACAATTGCTGAAATGACTTTTGCAATGTTTATTTAAGTTTTCCACAATGAACCATATTTGGGTCCCAATACCAGATGAGGACTTAATTACTAATAAAAGCTCATGGAAGCTTTTATTTTGCTTGTTTCGTTTTGGTCCTCCATCTCTCTTGGCTAATGTTGTCTTTTTTGTGTTCAACTACTTGTTTCTGAACAAAATATCTCATCTTTTTCTCTTTTAACGGTCCAATGTATTACTCATTGAGGACCTTTTGGCAAGGAAAAAAAAAACAAAAACGCAGCAGTCAGTTTATCACTTGATGTGACACCTTCCTACCCCCTGACAGTGGTTTCAGAAAAATAACTTCAAAATAGTCACTCCTCTTGTTGATGGTCTTGTTTTCTTTTTAGGTCATGAGGACGCCTCAGTAATAATTTCAGTTTGTTTGATAATGAGCTCAAAACTCATCACAACATTTTAAAAAATTAACAAAACAAAAAAATATAAATAAACCGGGTAATAAATTATCAGTATCAGAAGAGTTTTCTACTACATTGTTATTTTGGACTTCAAAACAGCATGAGCCCTGATTATCACCACCAGTTCATCTCTATGAAGTGTCAGTCATTAATGGAAAAGAAAATTCGCAAATTTGAGCTGAAAAACATAATCCGAATGGTTTCTGTCGTTTGTTTTGATTTTAAGCTGCAAACTATTCCTTAAAGACAAAGGTGGCCTCTGGAGTGGAGTTCAGCTGATGTGATCTCTCTTTCCACAAGCAACTCTTATTAAGAAGCACCACTAAAAGCCGGAGGATTCTCTTACTAAACCAATCAATATAGGATCTGCCTCGCCATGGTCCCCAGAGCCCCGGACTCCACCCTTCATTCTCCCTTTCCTCCAGCTCTCCCTGTCCCTACAGTCTCACTCATTCATGGCAGGCAGAAGGGTGGATGCTGCGGCGTGTAAGCGTGCTTGCTCGCTCACTCGAGACAGGTCTGATATCAAGTGCAGCGCTATCTCAAACCTCAGGAGGTGAAATAGGTGAAAACAGTCCTCGGAGGCACAGCCAAGGAGCAAACCGCCTGTTAATGAATAAATAAACATGACAGTCAGCATGAACGCCCCGCTGTCCTCGTGCTCTCTGAGCGCAGAGGCTGATCCTCCATCGCTAACACCTGTGTGACTGTCAGAGGAATCAATAAACAGCTACTGTTGCAAAGGTGAACCCGTCCACCGGGGTGCACACAGCCGGCTGCCTGCGTCTCAAACAGGAAGAGACACTTATGGCACAGTGACACACCTCATCTGCATGTTAATGCTACAACTGTGTTGCCAATTAGCCAGAAAACATACAAATATACACATTCTGTTGATACTCAAACACAGATGGCTGAGGAAGGTGTAGAGACTCACAAATGTACTTGCACAAACACACACACAGTTTATTACATCCTGTTCAATGTCCCTCAAACAGCCTGCTTCTTTTCATCCATCTATCAGCTCTCAATAAGATACAACACAGCTGCATATGATCATTCACCCAGGCAGAAAAAGTGCATGACTTCAGTGAAAGTGTCCCTCAGAAGACAGCTGAAAAAGTAAACACAAAGAGACTGTTTAACCCACATAACAATGAACTGAAATTCCCCTTTTGCTCATATCTTATCTTAATAATCAAAAAGAACACCTGAAATACATACGCCTCATCCAAAAAAAGAGTAAATAATGGGATTTATCCAAGTGGAGTATACACTTACAACAACAACAACAACATCAACAAAAACAACAGGGCTTACTTGGTTTCAAAACTTAAATTACACGGTACAGCTGACCTGTAAGTTGAAAGCCTTGCAAGAATTCCCTGGAGCTTAGACACCTAATACTGACAATTAAAGCAGGAAAACAATTATCGTAGACTCAGTGAAGTAAAAATAAAAAAAAGTTCAATAAAAACATACAAAAAAACAGATTTTGAATGTAAAGTTTGATCCTACTCCAAGCACAGTGACTTATATTGTCTTGTAGGCTGGTGGTTTATTTTCTATCAATCACAGTTAAGTGCATGTTAACTTATGGGTCCTGGATTAAATCAGATTTTTGAAATAAAAATTTGATTTTAGGAGCATAGATGACCTAGTGGTTTAATAATAATAATATACATTTAGGTGTAGGTCACACTCCATGATGTTCACCCTTGCACAGGCAGCCTGGGTTCGCATCCAGCCTGTGGCCACTTTCCCGCATGTTACTCCCCACTCTCACCTTATTTCCTACACTATCAACTGTCCTCACTCCTATTTAAATAAAGGCACAAGAGCCAAAAAAAACTTGTAAATAGGCCTGTAAAAATCTGGCATTTAAAATGAGATGTTTCCCAGCTGTTTACTACTTTTAATGTTATGTTTTAGTAAATTAATGTTAGCTACTTTTTCCAAAATGCACAGAACGTGACATTTGAGCTCAAGTGAAAAAAATGGCAAAAAGGTAAGGTAAGAGAAAACTGCTTCAGAATGCAGGATATTTAACCAGAAGAAATGACTATTCTTTTATTTTACAGAAAGAAAAAGACCACTTTTCAAACTTTCATTACAAAATTAGTATGAGAAAAATGTAATTATGGAACTAATAATAATCTTACATTTGTTACATATCTCTCTTGTGAACTTATGCACACATTAGTGGGCCAAAGTGTGTGACAAATTAATGAATTATCTATCAGTAGGCATAACAAACAAATATTCTGAAACTAATCAGTGCGCATAGCAAATATGTAATAACAATAAAAAAAAACCTCCTGGGATAAAATCCAACTCCACAAGAATACTGGTAGTAGCTCAAGCACACATTATTTTCTGTTACACACGGACCCTGGCCCCCCATCAGAGAAAGGCAAAGTTATGTGGCCCTCAAAGAAAAAAGTTTGGGGGCCCCTGTTTTAACTGACATGGCACCTTTAAATAAAAAGTTACCTTCTCGTTTTGTTCCTGCTCCATTCAAAAGTCGGCAGTAATTTTAGGTTCTGCACATGATGGCATCAGAAAAACTATCACCTCGTGCAGCAGGCTGTGTTTTCTACCTGATCACATGAGCTCCATAATGATAGACTTCTGTTGAAAATCTCTGTATTTAGATGAAATGTGATATTAACTATGTTAAGGAAAGGTGTGAGGCAAAGTCTGAGCAAACACTTGAAACCATAAAGTCACCTGTTCTGCCGCTCAACTCAAATCAGAGCATGATTTACCCAACTCCCCTCTCTCCTTAAAGTGAGAGCAGGCAATATTTTTAGGCTTAAGTATCTAAAGACCCAAAGTAGAAGTGCCACAGAGAGGAGCATCCTGTCTCCACTAATGAGACCCAGATGACACGTTTTGTTTGGGCAGATTAAACTGTCGTTGGCGTAAACACTTCTCCACCCACAAAAAAGTGACAAACTCCAACTTTAGGGATGAAAACAAAACTGTCTTTTACGTCTTTGTTCAGATTAGTAATGGAGTACTCTGCCGTAGCTGCAGCTGTGAGGCTTTTGTATTGTGTCACTGATAGAGAGTGGGACATTGAGGTCACAGTGTTTTCTATTCACAGAGCTGAAAGAGGTCAGGATGCATTAAGCCGAATTTCACAAGGTCAATAAACAGTGGAAGATTGATTTGATGTTACTTAAAACAGTGGCTCTGCACTGTTATCAGAGTGGTAACTGCCCAAGCAGAAAGACAGGAAGCACCATGAGCAGGACAGTTCACCCCCACTGTGTTTACTGTAACTTTCGCTTTTTGAACATGGCATCAAAGCTATGCAGCTAAAGTGAATCGGACACAACTCTCCTTTGTGCTTTGTCTGATGCATAAGGCCAGACATCATTTTCTAAACAATAAATACCTACTGAGGGGCTTCACCTATAACATTTCTCTCTGTTGTTCCACCAAAAACTCTCCTTACCATCTGGATGATAAAATATTGCACTTTGGAAATGAATTTTAACCTGCTTTCAAAGCTGTGATTGTATTTCCTGTGTTTCAGAGGCTCAAAGTGGAGCTGCACAGACACCTACTCATGCTCAGATGTTCAAAGAGAAGAGGAACGGACGACAGCGGCACTGATCAATGATAACGAAGAAGCCAAACACATATGCATAAATAAAAGGTTTTTACACGTCATCATCAGAGGGATAAAAAATCAAAGTGAGGTCAGTTAAAGGACAAATATCACCATGAAAGCTGTGGGTTTGTGCTCCTAGCAGTAACCACACATATTCAACACCTGGCCAGTTTTTTCTTCCTTTTTTTAATCCGTGTAAGATCAACATCCAAGATCAATGATTTATATGATCTCAGCCACTCACCTCTGATAACCTGCAGCACCGTACAGACCGTGAAAGCGAGGCCTAACGATTTTTCTGACTTTTTGGGTTTTAAGCAGGAGGTGTCGGAAAAGTTTCCTCTAAGTGCATGAACTGAGGCAAGATGCATTTACATTCTCACATTGCTGTTATAGAGTATGCTGCAGATAACTTAGAAAAGCAGAAAAGAAGACGACTAGCAGGTGGGGTGGTACACTCCTCTATGCGGGAAGCAATGAAGAGCTGTTGGTGTTGGTGTGCGATCACACACTACAATAACTTGAAGCACACTTATTATCTAGTTGTAGAAAGTAACAAATGAATGGTTAGAAGAAATAAGGAAGGACTTTGGTGTTTCAGTGTTAATCAATACACTTTCTCCCACACATACACACACAAACACAAACATTACAACATCAATCACCACAAGTAAAGCGACATTCCTTCCTGTGCAGATAATGCACTTAGAGATGCTGTGATCTGAGCTCATTATAAATCATGGTACATGAACAGGCAAACTATAAAGTGAGACGATTTCAAGATCATTTATAAAGTCCTCACAGGACCTTAAAGAACCCATGATAGCAATACAGCCATAGACAACATCAAACATGGAAGTGACATCAACTGCTGGTTCTTAAAGGCAGGGTTTGCAGGATTTTTGTTACTGTTTGGAAACACAACATCCAAACTGAGCTTCTCCTCTTTGGCTCAGTGCCAGTGGCAGCCATAGATTGTATGGACGTAGTCTCTGTGACGTCACCCGTCTGTTACTGCAGCTCCGTTTTGAAGCAAAACGGCGGGCACGGCCATATTGGAATTGGGACGAGTGACGAGTGCCCAAACTCACAGCTATTGGGCGCCTGTCAGTCACGTGATCTGAGCTGTGGCTCTGATTGGGCAAGCTCTTGATCCTGATATCTTCTTAACGGCCGAGTTAGAATAAAAATTCACCCCCCTCACAGTGTGTGCTGTTAGCAAAATAAGCGATACAGATGGGAGACAGATTTTGTACCAGGCTTTGAACACACTAATTTCGTCTCTGAAAACGGCCTTTTTTCCGTTCATGTGTATGTAACTTCTGGTACTTCCGGAGCCAGCCTCAAGCAGTCACTCAAGAGGAACAGCAGCTTTTCAGCACTTCTGTGTTGTCTCATTTTTCCAGAACGGAGGTTGCTGCTTGGTGGCAGTGCATGCCCACGAGCTCCAACCATAACTACATGAACACACTCACCAGCCCAGTGAGCACCTGCAGCACCACATTTGAGAGACATACTCCTGAGTCCCACAAGGAAACGAGCAAATATTGTATCATTCTTCCTCTGTGTGACAGACGGAAGGGATAGCTTCTACCACTATCTCGCTAACAGCAAAGTCACTTGGCTACTGGGCGTGCTGTGAGTGTCTGGGATCACCACGTCAGGAAAATCCTGTAGACCCTACCTTTAAGGCCCAAACGTGGACATCAGGATATTCAAAATGCTGAATCAAACCGACTTCCAGCGTATTTAAAACCAGCTGGAGTCGAGGCAACAACCCTGCCACCTGGTGTACAGCTGCTACACTATCTGTAGTCAAATAAACCATGTCCCCGCATATGTGTAATTGTGCAATGACTTCAGTATAATCAAAATAGATCAGACAACAAAAAGTTCACCCTCAGAGCAGCTGTCACAAATAAGGAAATCAAGTACAGAGACAAAACAAGCTGTGATTCAGCTGTAGAAACTGTCATCCTAACAGGGGAACCAATAGCAGCCATCTAATGGGCCTAAAGTGATCACTCAGGGAGCCGCTTATTGTCTACTCCTGCACTGGCTTGATTTTTCAGCACAAGAGGTTACTGCCTCAAACTATCACGCTCTTTTACCTCACATCACATGGGATTGTTGTAGATTTTCATTTAATAATGCACAAAAAGCTGGCACAATTTCCAGGGCAGGAGACGCTCTATTCAGGTTGTTGGCTGCTGAATGGGAGCAGAAAATGGAGCACATTATCAACATGCAATAATGGACTGTTCAGAGTACAAACAGAAGCATATAATTGCATGTCCGTGCGATTGTACTAGATGAGACATAACGGGTAGTTGATGGTCTTGCCATGTAAATCACTGCTTTTCTTTTGCTGCTTTTATTTATGATGCTTGTTCTTGTATACAGTCTTGTTCAGGGAAATAATGCTGTAATGCTGCACAGCAATCAATCAATACTTATGAATTACACAGATACCACTTTCATAGGAAGCCACTGCAGTGCTGTGCCCAGGCAGAGATGTATTTAGTGAATACAGAGATGATGAATGATAAACTTTGGTGGCTTTTGACAATTAATAACATGTGGAATGCTGTTAAATGCTATGTCAAACAAGTTGATGGGTATTTCAAAGAATAATTTAGATGCAGGTAATATGGTTTGAAAAGATGAAGGTCTTTCACGTCACTTTTTTTTATTCCTGGTTACTATGGTGATCTTTGTTTAAATGTGGTATTAAGTGCAAACGTCACTGCTGACTTTTCTGTTAGATGACCCTGAAGCAAAAAGCAAACCATTCAAGAATTTGCCTTTACATGCATTGATTCACTCATGCTTTAAATTCCTCTTTCACTTATTCCCACTCTTTATTTCCATCTTCAGTGCCCATTTCCTCATTCCCTCTCTCTCTTCCCTCCACCCATGCATCGCCCTATACACAGCATTAATAATTGAGAGTGGTTTATGCAGACAGTGAGTTTTGGTGCCCTGAGCTCTTTGGTCATGGATCCATGGCACTAATGCTGGGTGGCAGGCCAGTTTCAGGCCCCCTGCACTCCAAGTCCAGGCCGGGGCACATCTGTCTGGCTGACTGGCCAATTCATGGGCCCTGGATCCCTGAGCTATTATGCACAGCTGACATGCACACACAAACACACTCGTGTGGGTACACATACCAGGAGGATTCACGCACCATTTGCTCTTCTATCTGTAATGCTCACGTCACACTTTTGCACCTTTTAGCAACGACTGAAGGCTACAGACAATAACTGACATCTTCAAAAGCCTAAATAACAGTTAGCTGCTCTTATAACACTGTAATTCTCACCTACACACTCAAAATCTCTACCAACACAATGCTTATGAAATAGAGTGGTAGTTTATGTGAGAAGAAATTACAGTGTTTAAAGAAAACTATGTGGTGGTGCGAATGATAAACTACCCCTGTGTGACTGAGAGAGTGTTTGAGTTAGTGTTAGAAGTATCTGACGTTTCTTTGAAAAACCCTGCTCACCTACCAAGTTGCTTTTCTAGCTGTGTTTAGGATTGAAGGAGAATTTAAATCAAGCTGCAGAACATTTAAGGACGTCTTCAAAATTCACAGAGCTTTGTTAGAACAATAGCAAGGTCAACAGCAACTAGGTTTTTCAGATCATCTTCTGCATTCAAGGTTTCAAAAGCAGCAAATCGACTGAAATTGCCATGTTATTTACATTTCAATCCAAGTTTTTAGGCACACAGTAACATGTATCCTCTTTTTCATTCCACCGCTTCTTGTTCGGGCAAATTTGCTCAATTTGTTCATCCATTCTCTGTTTACTCGTCCAAACAGCCAGTGTAGCATCTGTACATTTGCTAACCGGCAACAACAAACTGACTGTGTGCACAGAGTGAGCCAACGTGTAAGTTTGTGTGACAACTGAGTGAATCATACTGACCTCAAAATGTTCAAGACACTACATTCATTCTGTTATCTACCACCAGTTTCCTACTGTTTCTGCAAAAACATCACTGAATCAGAGTTTAGACACTTGAATCTTGCAATAGTGTATGATGTATTGTTCTCACAGGGATCACTTTACTACTTTAATTTAACAGCTTGGCAAAAAAAAACCCAATACTTTTGCAAAGACATGGCATACATTTACAGTTTTCATGTGGATTGTTGCTGCTTCTTCGTCCTCTACTATTATCAAAACTGCTGTGGAAGTTCAATTGAGTGCAGCCCTTAGGTTCAAAACCAATTTCCAAAATGGGCAATATGACGTAACATATCTTGTATCTTATTGTTTGTATAGTGTTGTAAAATTATATTGCACATATGTTGCAACATATTTTTTCAGTACTTACATTGTGCCATTTCATCTTGTTAAGTTATCCATTATATAGTATCATATTGCATCCTGTCATATCGTATTGTAATATACATCAACCTATGGAATCACATTACATCACCCATCTTGTATCATTTCATAATACAGTATCATACTATATCCCACCATGTCTAAACGTAACCTAAATTAAAGTAAAGTAAAGAATTGTATTCTAGAACATATTGTAGAAAACTTTAACCCCATGAGATCACATAGCAGCCCACTACATCACAGTGAACCCCATCACTCATACCATTTCATGTTGTAAAGTAGTATGTACACATCGTAAACTAATGTAACATAACAAAACATTACTTAAAGTAATGTAACATAAGGCAATGTAACATCTTTATATGTATTGTGGTATAAGATTTTACCCTGTTACATTGCATTGCATCTGTTGTACTGTATTATTTAATGTTGTTAAGTATTATATGCGATCCCCTTACGATATTGTCCTATCCTATCACATCACAGTGAATTCCACAACATGGATCACGTTATTGTACCATATGAAATCATATGGTCTATATCTATTGGCTTTTCTGATAGTTATATATTCAGAGGTGTGGCCAAGTTTCTTTAACTTCACACACCAACACATACAGAAGGGGAAGAATATTAGGGATCCACCCCTTAATATAAAGCTGTCCAATGTAACAACATTTCCAACAACACTACTGCCACATGAAAGAGAAACCAATAGAGAACAGAATCTGACATGCAGGTGTGCGAGTGAACCCGAGAGAGAGTGTTTATTTCCATGACATGAAGGTGGAGAGGGATGATGGGATTGAGGAGGGGGATGACTTGAGAGGGAGGGAGGCAGAAGAAGCGCTCTGGTCCTGTCGCCTTGGGTGCACCAGCAGCAGGAATTGTTCTGTGCCCTGTGGGGGCCATCTGACTGTTCTGTCACCCTCCACAGAAGGCTGACTCTGCCTTAAAGTGCTCGGCCCCGCGCATGCAGTCGTACATGCTTGATGTTTGATACATACACAGGGAGAATATTGAGAACGCCTCAGGAGGATGCCGTACACAGGCTGTAAGGGAGACAGTATTTTTATGTCAGTTTGTAGAACTACCAAGAATAGAGGAGCTCCTGTACAAAGTATGCGTGGGAAGGCTGTGAACATAATTGCCCAGAATTCCAACCAGCTCCATCGCAAATACGAAATATACGAGATCCAGGAGTTAAGCACCTCTCAACAACACACACTTGTCCTAAGTGGTGGACGGTTTAATACTGGTGACTGTGCAACACGCTGACTTATCTGTGCCAGGATATATACATCAAATCCCTGCATGAAGTTTAAGTCAAAATAAGAGCCGTGAACTAAGCTGCTAAAATGCCTCTCCCAATATGCGTCTGTGCATCAAGCATGATGTAATTCGGGGCATCACTTCTAAATAAGGCAAGAGAACGGGCCTCAGGGGTGACCCTCCTGCTTAAGTCAACACAATGAGTGTAATGAGGTGGGATACACACACTTTGGCGCACACACACACACACTAGAGGTGGGAACCCTTGCTGCATAGTAAGTGGAATTCATTCATCTACATGCAGTGAGCCTGCTGGAGAAGTTCTACTCACACCCACACATTCAGCAGCACTGCGAGGATCCAACCGCAGATTAATACAGGTGAGAGCATCATTACACACTGATTTTGATACACAGGCAAATACTCGGATGCTGCAAAATTACATCAGCACAATATTGACACACTTCAAATGAGCCAATCTAATATCTTACCAAACAAAAGTTGCACATTTGGGAGAAAATAACCAATCCCCAGAGTCAACAATGGAAATAAAAGATAATCATGCCAACACTGGTCGTTTTTTCCCTCCATGACATCCATGTGTCTCCTCTCCTGCACCTAACAGTCTCTGAGTTCATCAGATCTGACTCCATAATTAATCAACCCTGCTGTGTAAGTAGGACTGCTGCCTTCTCCTTATCATCACATACTGTACAGCAACCCACGCCCTCCGGGCCATCAGCGGATTAATGATGAGTGCCTGTGATAGGAGAGCCCCTCACAAAGCCTTTATTAATTAGCATGGCACCGGCACTGTGGCCGCAGTGTGCAACACATGTTCTCTCTAATCCAAACTTTAAAGGGGCACGACCAACCTCCTAATCACCCGCTGCATGTAACACTCCGCATGATATTAAACCTTGATGCATGCATGCATTAAGTTACATGTATGAGCGGGTGGAGTAGGTGCATTTTCAAATCAGCATGGCAACTTTCATACATCACTGACCAACCTGTTATGCTGCACTTTACTAGGAAACCTATGAATGATTGATCAGACAGGTGGGATCGAGAATAATTCAGCGGCGATGGAGAGGGGAGGGAGTGCTGAACGGTCCAAACCTGTGCAGATGTCACCGAAGTGAAAGCAGGAGGAGAGAGACAGACAGCGGATGGATTGTACTCACTAGCCCCCAGGTGCGTTAGAGGAGCATCCCGGTCTCTCAGGGCCAGCTCTTCGGATGAGTTCTCCCGGGACAGCGCGCCTTGATCCTCACTATCATTCTTTGCAGAGCGCCAGCCTCCTCACAGCCTCACCTTACTCTTCTTCTCTGACATCACATGAGAAAAAAAAAAACAGCTGCATGCCAGATGAAATCGCCTCTAATTGTTGTTTCAGGGTTGTGGCCGTCCGTCTGTCAGTATGTGGAGCACAAGTGACAGCAGCGGATTGCTATTTGAGGAGATGCTGACGTGCAACCGGAGGGGCTCGCCTCCTGCCTTTCTCATCAGGCTCCATCAGCTCTCAGTTAGGCAGCAGCATGTGACTGAAATCACCGTCGAGTCAGACACTATGATAACGCACTTTTCCGGTTTAAATTTTCAAAATAAAAGTAACATTCATGAATGGGGCTGCTGTACTTGCCCACTTGGAGAAATGAGCTCTAATTTAACCCTGTGGTGCATAGTGGTCACTACAGTGGACACCTATTTAAAAGTTATTTACTCCTAAATTCAATGGTTCATGTGGTGGAAATTCATTTTAGCCTGTGTCAGGATATTTTTATTCTTTTCAGGGCCTGAAAAATGTTATCAATATTTTTCTCTAAACATATGTTTTTTAAAAAGTTATAGACAGACATTTGAGGGTGAAAAAGCTTATAAATGAAAAATTATTTAGTGTTAAAATGGATGAGAGTCAAAATGTTTCACAAAGCATTAAAAAAATATTTTAAAAAAGACCAGAAAAGAAGTCAAACAAAAAAATAAGTCATGCTTACATTAAGTTCACACTGTTTTATGTTGAATGCTCAGTTAAAAATATTTGAAAAAAATAGAATGAATTTCTCATGCCTTAAGACAAATAAAAACACTTAAAGGAAAATCCTGACTCTGACTTTAATTATTCATGCATCAGAGGGTTAAAATACTAAAAAAATAAAAAATAAAATTGTCAAGGCTTTATTTATAAATGGTGTGGCATGTTAATGTTTTTTTGTTCGAATGAATTTTGATAGGTAAAAAAACATGCAATGACTTTCAGTATTTTCATTGCAAAAAAATAGAAATAAAAATAAAGCATAGTTAATATTCCTTGCACAATACGTTCTTGCAAAAAGGAGACAAAGCCAATCTTAGGCCAATACCACACATCCTGATTTCCACCTTTAGGCTTTAAAGGTAGAGTCTGCTGGAATTTTCTAAAAAATAAAATGTCAACTTTAACAGAAATATTCCTGTTCAATCATCTATGGACCTCTACTCATGTTTGTCAGTGTCTGTCTACCTCACACCACTACTCTGCTCGTACAGAGATGCTTTGATTGTCTTGGGGAGTTTCCGGGCACACCCGCTTGGTAAAACAGTCAAACAAGTAGTAGCTACTAAGTTATAATCTTGTGTAGTTGTTGACAAAACCAGTAGTAATGTTTCCTCGAAACCTGGATCCAAACTCATTGTTTCATGAGTAAAGAGACCAAAAGGCACTCTTTACATTTCTTTTCTTTTTTTATTGTGAGTTTTGACACAAATGTCTAAGTTAATAAGTTGGTGCTTGCTAGCCCTTGGCATGCTATCAACGTTCAGTCTGTGTGCCTTTTTCCAAAATGGGGATGTTTTTTTTAATGTTTTTTTTTTTTTTTAAACTCATTTTCATAGAGATGTTGGGTAAAAAATACCTCCAGAGAACAAAAAAAGTGTATCTGTACGAAATAACAGAAGTTAGCTTGTGTTCTGTGCCCAAAGTAGAAGCTAAACAGCGAGACACTCGCAAGACGTGACTGCAAGTAAAATCCGTAGACCACTGTTTTGTAACTGCAGCATATGGGTTTGAGTGAACATCATCACAAACAGTTATGCACATGTTTAAGCCTTAAGCTTGTGCTCTTATCACTCTCCTGTTCAGTTTTCTTCTGCTCCTCTATCCTTTTCTGTTGGACAGTGCAGATCCACCAATACGACACAAATCAAAAATATTCTTTACAGCAGAGACTTTGGTGTGCTATAAATACATATGGTCCAGTCCGTCCTTTAAGAAAACAACCATTTTAGTGCTGGTAATCTCATTTTAAATATTATGATCAGGAATAAATCTAGACATCAGACTTTTTCAAGATTACTTAGAAAGTCCCTTTGTCAAAAGTTTTGAGCTTTTGCCCCATGCTGATCTTTTTCCATAGACCCCTTGAATGAGATATATTTGTTGTAGTTTAACCAGTTTTTGCTGCCCGGTGTTCAACTGGTGATTTGCTTTATTTTGAAGGATATTCACGAAACTTCCGGTAAATGCCCAGTTTCATGCTACATTGACGAACCATTGACGGCAATTCAATTACAACCAACATCTTAGCCCAGTGCCTCCAAGCGGCCAGAGGCAAAATAACATCGAAATGATTCGAGGGACCATTACTTCTACACCAAAGCATAATCCCATAATAAATTATTGACATGCTCCTCATAATAGCCTCTGTATTTATTCTTCATCAAGTCCAGAACTTTCTTCTAAGCAAAATGGTGAAGAAAAACGTGATGAGACCGTGACTCCATGGGCACATGCATAATGTTAAAGTTTTATGAGCATAGGTCTAAATAAAGAAAGCATTCATATGCTTGTCAGCCAGCCAGTGGTGGCTGTAATTCTCAGCTATGTAGGACAGTTTGTGTTGATAAATATCCTGTAGGCTCAAAGGAAAAAAGCTCATTTTTCTGATTAGAGGCTGTGCTTTGTGTTATTATTTGGTGCAATATTTGTTACCTGCTACAATGTGAAACATTATTATCCATATCAGCTCCCCAGGTGACATAAGTTGTTCCAGCCTGAATAATGAAATCTTTGAAAGGCTGGGGTAAAAGCGTATTATTTCACCACAATAAATCAGAGAAATCAAATTATTTTGACTGCTGTGAGTATAAGAAAAGATAAACTCCTTTTTGCTCTGTGTTTGAGCAACAAAAAGTGTGACAGGAGAAACAGAGAGGGAAAAAAAGCAGACAGAGGGAAAAAAGAAGGAGCGGGAACCAGCAGTGACAGCGTGAGATGCTTTCAAAGAGAGAAAAAGCCTTGTCCTTTTGAGGTCTCTTTGCCATTGTTGTCCACTACGAGGCAGACTCTTGGGTCTCCTCCACAAAGCAGGTCCCTTCAGAGCTGCGCACCACTGGCTGTCCTGTCACTTCACATTAGCATCCTGGTAGAGAACAGCAGCCCCCGAGGGCTCGGACACACTTGTCATGAAAGAAATGTGTTCTGGACACACACAGAAATGCACACACATGCACAAAGTGAGTCGATAAGGAGGTGTCGCTTAAAATGGGCAAAATGGGAACACAAGGAGAACTTCCATGAAAGCTCTGAACTGAATTATAACAGTGACCCTGATTCAGCTGCAACTCCCCTATTTCTGCCTTCTGCCTTTCTCTCTCCCCTCCACCCACTCAGTCACTCACACACACACAAAAACACACATGCACATGCAGGGAGACATTTTTATGACACACATTCAGGAAACATGTTCTCATAAGAAATGCAGTTGTGAATGGTTGAGACTCATGCATGGAAGAAGAGCAGGACACTAATGTATTCTACTAGTCGCCCCTTGCACTTACCACCTTGATGTGTAACTATAAAAGATGACAGATGGAAAGAACAACTTTGTTAATGCCACTGACTGCACACACAAAAAACTGGTTCCTACATTTAGTGACATGTTAGACCACTGCTGGTGGGTCATCTGTAACTAACTCAGGAGTAGCCAAGCTTTTTAAGCCTGCACTGCTTTGAATGCAAGCCAGGATTTTTCAAAGACTGCTGTAAAATGTGTGAACAATGACAAAAACCCTGCATTAGTTCCTCATTTCATAATCTATTCATAACTACATATAATTCTGAATACCAACAGTAACTCAAGGTCCTTCTTCTAGCTTATTTTTGGAGCTGTTAACTACGTTACACAGTCAGAATTCATCACAGGATATGTATAGTTTGTCGCTGTCCCCATAATTTACTGCATTTGAAAACTGTACAATTGCAATTCTTGGAGGTGTCAGTGTAGACTCACAAAAAACTCAAATCACTGATATATGCAGTGTGATGCAGTTAAAAGTACAAAAATAATCAGGTATGATAATAAAGTGGTTGGATTGTTGGTAAAATATAGCTTGATACATTATAAACATGTCTAAAATGAAGCATTGCCTCACATAAAGAAGTCTGAGACAAGAAAATATGACAAGGATAAAAGTAATGGGGTGTAAATTATCTGTGAATCATAAACAGTTAAACCCAGAGAGCAGACACAAGTGATATGTGTGATGCACGAGTTGCTTCAAATTGATCACGATGTGATTTTTCAAAATGATAAAAGAATATGTTAAATAAACGCAGAAATCGTGCCTCCTAGCTCACCCCCTAAAAATACCCCGAGGTTGTTTTTGGCAGTGGGGGAAGAACTGCTCCTTGGCCCAAGGCTGGACGCATGCAGGTGGGCTGGGTTGTGTGGGATGGCAAAAAAAGGAAGGGAGAAGAGAGAAGAGAGGAACTTTAAAGGAGCAGAGCAGAGGAGGAGTGTGTGTGATGAAATGAGATGTGAAGTGTTCCCTCACTCAGTCCGCAGACGCTTAAAAGATTCATCAAGCTTGTGGAGGAGAGAGGTGGGACCAGCCTCCATGCACGAGGAGAAGAGGAATAGGAGGGAGAGGAGAGGAGGGGGTGACTGAGAGAGTTGCTTTTAAGATCTTTTCTATTATAAATCATACCAAGCAGTGGCTACCCAGAGGGCAAATGCAGATCCCAAACAAAAGGCCTGTGGAGAAAGAAGGAGCAGGGCTTGAGGGATTTAGGGAGGGAAGGGGGAGAGTCAAAAAGTGGGTTGCCCAAAGAATATGGATAACAGGGGGAGGTTTAATTTTATTTTCAACAGATAACAAACCACAGTTATATTTATTTTAAGTTTCTGTCATAGGAGCTCATTTGAGTCTGCATCAAGTGGGTCAATATCCTAGAGTAGAATTCAGGGTTCTTTGTTGAAGACTGAATGCAAAATAAGAAAATTATGATTAATTGTGTCATGCATAAGGGCGGCAAAAAAGAAAAAAACAGACAATCAAACAAACAAAAAAACAAAGGGAACAACAAAAAACAAAACCAAATTGTTCATATAATAAATTCTCAAACATAACCTGACTTGATGTTATATCTGAGAAAACATTTTTCAAGAGGGGCTTTGTTTTAGTCCTTCAGGGATTTCTTTCCCAATGATTCACATTATTATCTAGGTTTTGTCACATTAATAGAGAAACATCCATCAGTGGAGGGTTAAGTTGAAGATATACATCCATTACACCCTCCTGCGGTCTTCAGGTCAATTTGGCCCAATTTCAAAAGTTATTTTGTCAGAACATTGGTTTTCTTTCAAAGAATTGCTTGAAAGTTGCTTGGTTGGTTCCATACTATGCTATTTGCATGTAATATTAGTTATGTGTTTTTTTAAAGATATGTTTTGGGCTTTTCTGCCTTTAATTGGATAGTGGAGGACAGTGGATAGAGTATGAAAGGGGGTAGTGAGTGGGGAATGACATGCGGGAAACAGGCCACAGGTGGGAATCCAGCCTGGGCCATCCGCTCGAGGGCAAACCTTATGGTGCGCGGCCATACCTACTAGGCCATCTGCGCCCAATGTTTTCTTTTTTTGTTAAATAATGTGTGTGCTATAAAACTTGAGTATCTTGCTGCCATTAAAACATTGAAATGATTTCTAACAAAGTCCTGCCTACACTTTGACATATACAGTTGTGCCCAAAAGTTTCCAACACCCCCAACCCCCCAGCAGAATTTTATGATTTTTTTGCCTTTTCTCAGAAAATATGAATGATAACACAGAATCCTTTCTATTGTTCATAGTTAGTGGTTGGGTGAAGACATTTATTGAATAAAAAAAAATAGTTTACTCTTTTTAGATCATAATGTCAACAGAAACTTTAAAAATTACCCTGTTAAGAAGTTTACACAACTCTGGTAGTTTTGTCCTGATAAATGCACAAAAGTTAACACAAATGTGTTTGACTGTTGACGGAAGGTAACCATCCTCACCTGTGATCTTTTTGCTTGTAATCAGTGTGTGAATAAAAAAAATGAACAGGGTCATTTTTGGAGTTTCTGTTGTCATAATGATTTAAAAAGAGTAAACACAGTTGTTTGTTAAAAAAATGTCTTCACCCAACCTCTAACCATGAGTGACAGAAAGGTTTTTGTGTTATCATTCATATTTTCTGAGGAAAGGTCAAAAAATCATAAAAATCTGCTAGAGGGGGTGTAAATGTTTAGGCACAACCGAATACATGACATACCTCTAACAATAACTTTGGTGGGAAAACATATAAATTTTATGTGGGGGTTTTTTTTCTGTTCAGAAAGAGGTATACTTTTAAGTAAAGAAGTTCTATCATTCCATATATTACAAAAGTAAATGTTAAATTTATGTGAATATGTTGGAAACACCTCCACTAAAAAGGAGTAACAAAAAAAGGGGGACAATTTTACACCTCGTACTTTGTAAGCAGTACAGATGGTGCAACGTGAATCTGAAACCGACAAATTATTTCAAAACAGGAACTTTTACTTCATTTCTGAATAGTGTTATTCATGGTGCTGTGTATTTGTATTTTTCCCTCCAAAACTCGTCAAGATGTGCTTTGTTGTCATTGTGCCACAAGATGGCGCCGGTTCTCCATCAGCACCATGGCAACGTTCTCAACCCGGTTACTCTCGTTGAGACAGAAATCTCAGACTAATAGTTTTTAAACCTCTATGTGAAACTTTAACCTCTATGAAATGATAGAAAAAACGCAGTAAATACAGGCTTTACCTTCATCTTTACGTGTTAGTGTTCATGTTAAGAGACGAGCAAATTGTTGAATGGACTGAATGAAGTTACTATGACGATCAATTGTTCGTAACTGTTAACGTCTGTAATTAGCAAGTACTGTTGTTGCCGCCACACCGCGAGCTGCTTTTAAAACGCCAGTTCACGCCCTCATTTAGCCACATCCCAGCCCTTTCAGTGCCCCACCATCAACACCACCACCTACCAGCTCACCCCACCCCCTCCTCCTCTTTACACACCGGCTATCAACCACCCACCCAGCCAGCCAGCCAGTCAGTCAGTCAGTCACCTCAAGTGCTACCACCGGCTGGAGCCAACTCACTCACACGGACCCGGAGCAGCCAAACAGACCCCGCCGCGTGTTCTGGGCTCATCGTGGAGAAACCGGAGCTGGGGAGGAGAATGGGACTCCGGTGTTTGGATCAGGACTGAGTGTGGTCGGCACGTTTACAGCTCCTCCAGCCCATTCACAATACCTTTTCTCCCAGCGCAGAGTCACGTTTTCGCCGCTGACACAATGGGCTGCTGCAGCGGACGATGCACTCTCATCTTTATTTGCACTTTACAGCTGGTAAGTTCACCCACACTTCTCTATACTTGTTGTGTGTAGAGTCCTAACAGCAAGAAATGAACCAGTGTTACCTTTAAATTAGTTGAATATATACAGTATACTTTGAAATTGTCTGTTTTACAAGGGCTGTAACGAGTTTGAGTTAAAGGCTGGTAACAACATCGTAATAACACGTGACAGTATATAAATACCTGTATACAAAAGTTCCTAAACTTACTTTAAGTAGTCTTCAAGATGCAAAGTATGAACAGGTTTCAATTTCATATTTTCACACACTACCCAGTTTTGTTCATGTCTGCTGAAAACTCTTTCAACACAAATTTTGACTCAAAGATAATATGTGATGGTTTTTTCACTTATTTAGTAAGTGTGCTTTTTGTGTTGACAGCTTTTATCCCTTTGAGGAAATTCATTGTTCTGGCTGGAAAATAGTACAGTAGTAGAGATTTGGAAGTCTGCACCTTCAGCCAGTATTCGAGTACCGAGGGACACTGCAAAAACTATAATCTAAGTAAGTCATTATGTCTTGTTTTTAGTATAAACTGTCTCATTATTCTCTTTATGAGCCACATTCAACTGATAAATCCTGAAAAATGTCTCATTTCAAGTAATTTGAGGACAAATGAGGTCTGAATTGCTTGTAACAAGTCATAAAACAATCAGCCAATGGGATTAGAAAAAAAGTTTCTTGTATTGAGAGTCTTTCTAATTTTAAGAGACATGATGAGAGAATTTTCTTATTCCATTGGCAGAGTTTTATTTATGTTTGAATCACTTGAAACAATCACTTGGCACATTTTTCTGGACTTTTCAGTTGAATTTTGCTCATATTGAGAACAATGAGACCATTTTTTCCCTAAAAATAAGACATAATGACTCACTTAGATTCTAGTTTTTGCAGTGCAGTATGAATTGAGCTCAGGTACAGATTATTACCACCTGACGTCATCATCATGTAGTTCTGCTGTTTGCTCAAATCCCATTTTTCCTTTCAGACTATTACCCAGTCACTGACACTTGGTGTTGTAAAATCAAGACCTCTAATTCTACATGCAATCCTCATCTGATGTGGAGATATTACAAATAAGTTGAGGCTTCTTGGGATGTTTTGACGCGCAAATCACAGCAGCAGCAAACGCTTTTTAGAGCGTTTCAGCCTCTGATCAGTGAACTTGACATTTACAGATGGTATCCGCTCTGTCTCAGATGATGCAGACGGGCTCGCCTTTGCCCCTATCCCTGAGTAGAGTTTACTTGACAGGGTGTGACGAGGTTATTTATGGCGACATTAAAAAGTGAGCTTGCTCACACCGAAAGCCCTGGAGTAAATGTCGCTTTTAACAGCGAAGGGAGCAATAAAGTCTTACCCACGAAAAAAATGAAACAGGAAAGTTATGATGGGTTGTATCATGCATGAGGGCAGCTGAAAACAAAGACAAATTGAATGCATGATAAAAGGGAAGCATATGACAGTGGTTTTAACTGTTTGAAAAGAAGTTTAATACCTCTTGTTATCAAACTCACACCCCATGGTAATTTATGCTGGTTGAGACTCATTTAAACTTTCATTAGTGCTACAGGTTGGTTACACATTGAAGTTTTTCAACACAGCCTACCTTGAACTTTAGTTTCCTTTTGCCATTTCTCATTTTGGTTGTTAAGAAAGTGAACGTTAGTGGGTTTCCCCTGTCTATCTATCAGGCTATAGTCCTTGTAGTACAAACAAATGCAAAGAATATGACATTTGGTGAAGTCTATATGGTTGCAGTAAGTGTTGTGTCCTTGGTAAAACTGAGTCTTGCTCCCTAATAACGCACAAAAACACTCAAAGGCACAAACAAATGGTTTGAACCCTCAGAGACACACCTGTTTTCTCTTTCCAGTCTTCGGACCTTTTTGCCTCATTAGAGAGGAGGAGGGGAAGGAGAAGGAGGAGGAGGTCGACCATTTGTTAAGAGGTTTATAAAGCTGTCAGCAGGCTGCCTAAAAAGTCCCTGAAGACTCCTGGAAACCGCTTTATTTTCCCCCGGCTCTATTTCTGGAGGACCTGACACTTCCTGTCTGCAGCCGTACACACACCTGCACACTTCTGATGAGTTTAACCCGCAAAGAGGGGTTGCATTAAACTCTGGGAAACCTTTTTCCAAAGGTCATCAGGTGGTAGACGTGTGTGTACATGAGTGCATTTCACATGAATATACATGTGCATGGAGCAGCACAAGGGGCCTCAGGTCTCCCCTGGATGAAACCTATGCATTGACAATGAGGCAGGTTATTCCCAGTCCATTACATTGTAAAACTAGCATTAAGAAAGCAACCTGCCCTGCTCCTCAGATGTAAAAATAACCCCTGTGAACCACGGTGCGTGCTAATTAGCCCTGCAGAGCGCTTTGATCAAACCTCTTCTGGCATCTCTGCTGTCCCCTAATTGAATTGTGGTGCGCTTTTCCTCATCAACCGACCGAGCGGAGGGACTCATCTTCCTGGGACAGAAGGCAATAGATAATGAGGCTGTATTGATCTCAACGCCTCGGTTCCCTCTTCTCTCTGCGGACTAACCATTCCAGACAGTAGGGCTGGATCGTTGTCAGAACCTCGATCAGCCCCAGAGAATGGCGGACGTTGGCAGGAAGCCCTGTCAGTCTAATGATTTGTTTGTACTCCGAGACACAGACAAGCTCGTTTTGTGTCTCAACGGGTTGGTTGTTTGAGGTGTCGACCTAAAGTTGACCTCGACATGGAAGCGTTTGGATTGGTCCAATGTGGTCAGACATATTGTGAATGTCAGCGAGTGGCCATGAGAAGGGAGGTTGCTCTGAATAGAGTTGCTGGTTAATGCGCACTGGTGGACAGTGCGTGATTGATGAAAGAGGCCTCTCCGTTGGTCATGGTGGTTTTTCAAGGAAAGGGCGGACGGGCAGACACGCACATAATCACAGTGAAGAAGGGTAATGAGCTCAGAACTGAACATTGACCCTGAAAATGCCGCACTACATGAACTGACAGACTCAACCTCACGAGACTTATTTCACGGTCAGACACACCCACAAACACAGCTGTGCACTCTGAACTGTGAGTTAGAGGTTAGTAGGTCTTGTGTTGGGCAAAGATTACGGCCTTTGTATGAAAGTAGGATGGGCAGCAAGATGAGAGAAATGGAGGGAAGCGCTGGAAGGGGTTTCATTTGATCACAAGCCAGGAGAAGAAAAATCTGTCCGTGTTGTCAAAGTGAATGGCTTCATTTGTGCTCATGTAGAACAAAGTGCTTTTGTAGTAAAGTAATTCACTGAGGCGGCTGAGATCTGCAAGATTTACCTCATCTTCAACCTTAAAAGCTACAGTCAGACTACCCAGAAGCATGACACGTTTATGTGTGTGCGTGTGTGGTGGTGTGTGTGTGATATCTTGCATCACACTGCCCACTTTTCCTCTACTCTTTTGATGACATAGCTGCAGAAATACTAACTCTTCTTCACAGGAGAAGACTGGGTTCAACCAAAGTGCTTCCAAGAAAGTTTTAGCGGAGAAGCAGAGCGCCTCCTCCTGAGGAGTGTTATCTCTAAAGGCACGACATTATCCCTTGGCAGGCATCACGTCATCTCCCACACATTACAAAGGATTTAGGCTGCTGTTTTTTTCACTGCTTACTCATTTGCTTTATGGAAGTACTAACGTTCAGATTTCCTCTTGAATATTTATGAACGAAGAGCTTGTGTATGTCTATCCAAACACTGTCTCACCTACACCTCGCTGATGCACACATGCTGCACAACCAAGGTCCTGAACTAAAACTAATGTTCATGCACCCAACAGCTGTAATTAAGAATAATAACTGCAGTTGGGGCAAATTACATGGTAATGAAATATCCTCTGGTATCAGGCCAGCAGACCTGGGGGTGAGAGTTGCTCTTCTATGCTGGATCTTACTACAGAATGTGATATATTACATTCTGGTAATTCTGAAGCTGATAATTTTATTCGGTGTAGATGCCACATGCGTCTTTTTGGCTGCTGTTTTGTAGGGTGTTGTTAGAGTGTGGAGTCCAGTGTGATCAATGAGAATGAACTATATTTCCTTGGCACTGCCAGGTTGATGGAGGAGATAGGCCAGTGCGAACAGAGTGGATGGTTACAGCTCTTTCATCTTTGTGTTCTCCTTTCCTCTCTTTCTCTGCTTCTCTGGATCGGCTGTGAAGTTCTCCCAAACCTCTGATTCATATCATTGTGAACAGAGCGCATTAGTTGATTTCCTGTTAGCTTTGTTTCCACACATTCGTAAAGTATATGACAGCACCCTGATCTAAATTACCCATGCAAGTGCAAACACTGCATATTAGACATTTAGCTCCACTCAAACACGCAAGCAACTAACACTAAGCCTGAATTTCAGCCTAAACTAGCATGACTCGACCTCTCCATCAGTGGTAGCCAAAATGAGGGTTGGGACCCAATGGAGGGTCAGTCGTGACAACTTTAGTCCCGTTTCCACCAAGCGGTTCTGTTCAGTTCATCTCAGCATGGCATTTTTTGGTGTTTCCTTTGACAAAAACTGGGGCGGGTAAAAAAAATTAATATGAAATGCGTCATATGCACATAGGTAGTTTGATTTTCTACCAATCAGCTTAATAAAGCGTCTTGGATTATATGGATTGGCCTATTAATTTATCCCCAATGCAGGGGTCTCAGGCAAAGCTATTTTTTGAGTGATTGGCTTTAGGTTTGGAAACCCCAGCTCTAGATAATGAAATGTACCAATCGTTCAGGTAACACAACTTTCGTGATGCACTGTTACCTTCTTAAATTTAACCTGTATTTCATCCAGTGTGTTGACCTGAGTATAACCAGGCTATGGTGGGACTTTCAATTGACTGTTGCACTAATGCTGTATGTGTTAATTGAGGGTTAAAAACATTAAGTGAAACTAGAATCAGTAAGACAGAGAGACGAGCTCCAGCAGAGACTGGAGTGTGTGCAGCTAAATAAATCCAGCATATTGTATGAATTAGGTAATCAAAAAGAAAAATGGGATACTGACAGCTTTGTTTGAAAGTGAAAATCTTCTTTATGCCACAGAATAGATGATATATCTATTTCATGAGGTTTCCGGGGCAATGTTTTGGTGGTTTGCTCTGATGAGACCACTGATGCTGCAGACTGAAATAAGTCAGCAGCTGAAAGTTTTTGACTAGGCCATCAAATAAAATGTCTGTTGATCACCATAAGGAGTATACTGTATTGATTAAGTGTTTGACAAACTTGACTTATTGGACGTGTAGCCTGCAAAGTAAGGCACGTTTTATTTCAGAAAATGAGGCTAGGGTTGTGTTTAAGCGGTGTCCTGTTAACTTAACTGAAACAGAGCATATCATGACCTGCAAAGAGAACTCAATGCAAGCACCGCTAGCTTGTTGTATATTGTTAACCCGCAGACTATGATCCTGTTGTCAGTTAGTGGAACCTGATTTTGTTTTATTTAAAGTTTGGTCTTACATTTGGACTGGCCAGCCATTTGAAACATTGATTACCATTCCTAATTACCCGATAAAAAAACATCCCTCTCTTCAGACTCTGCATACACACACTTTCTATACAACTTTGACATATTGACAACAAGGTTTAACAGGCAGAAAAAGTCCTGTTTTCAATCAGACAGTGTGGAAGGGTCTGCTTTTTGAAACTTTGATGTTTCACATATTAAACCATCATTTTGAAGACTTTACCCAGAGGCTTAAGTTGAAGAAAAACAGCATGTTTCCTGAGCGAAAGTGCTCTAGAGGTTCATGGGATGTAAGAAATAAAGGTCTTGAAGCAGCCCTGCATTCTGAGTCGATGTTAAGTCTTTTCTTTGTGAAGTTCAACCAGGTTTTCATATTCAAGCACAATAGAAGTGTGTGCAAGTGTGTAAAAGTGGTGCTTGTGCTTAAATGGAGCCTGGTTTTGAGTGCTGATTGTGGTCTTGACCCAGGCTTCATGATTGTGATGTCTGAACATCCCTCATTCACAGAAGAGCAGACCCTGAAACATCCTGCCTGGCCTTGGCTGCAAAATATGAAAAGTAGGTTAAACAAAAGTGTGTGGTAGGTCAGGAAAGGTGACTTCCTAATAAATTCTCAATCACACTCTAGACTTTTGGAGCTCCCTTCTTTGTGCCGTCATCTCACCTGAGAGCCAAAACCAAACCTTAGCACTCCGAGGACCAGGAGCATGGCTTGAATGTGTAATCAGTGTTGAAGCTCCGCCCCTCGTGTGTATCCTTTGTTGAGACACAACAAGGCTTTGTGTCAGTTCCTTTCCCTATTTTCTCCCCGTGCTGTGAATATGTTTGAATTATTGATCAGCTTGTGATTTATCGGCCTGGCCAGAGTCGCTGGAGATTTTGGGGAGATGCAGATGGAAAGGTGGAGAAAAAAAAGAGAGAAAGGGGAGTTGGGGGATGGGTGGGGTGGATTGTACGACCTCTCACTCTGGGCCAATTACGAGCATGACCCCAGAGACCTGAGATCTCTATGTTTAGCTTTCAGTGCCCCCCTCCTGTCTTTCTTTCACTGTCTTTCCAACTCAATTTCTTGCCTGTCTTTCTGGTGCTCTGTTACCATGGAAACCTTTACATACACAACAAGATGCAGAGAGGAGCCTGCAGGAATTAAAAATCAACCTGTCGAGGGAGACTTGGGAATGTATGATGCAAATCTGAGGGAGCGTGTGGAGGAGAGAGACGAGTGCTGGTGGAGGACCTCGGGGGGAAGATGAAGCTCTAAACACACGCCGCTCTCAGGACAACTGTCACTCTAAAGATAGCTCTACTCACATATATAGTCTTTACCACAAAGGGACCCACCCAAAATGCTTCTGCGGGCTTCAAACCAGCTGCATCCAAACTGTGCTGTTTTTCTTTCTTGTTATGTTGGCGTTGCTTGTTAAACACAGAGAAAACAGCAGTGTTTTATGCTAATTGAGAGGAGGTGCTGACCTTCCTCTTGTTTCCCAACCTTCCCTGGAGTTTGGAGTCACTGCCCTTGCTAGCCAGCTGCATGTTGGTTTATGATAATATGTGTGTTCTTGGTAAAACCATCCCCTCTTTGTCCCTGGTGGACTTTTTTACAACTGTTCACCATTCTAATGTCTTCAATTTAACACGTCATTAATTATATGGTCATAGAGGTAACCGTGGGTTGGTGGATGTGAGTGTGCAAGTATGCAACCGTTCATTCGGAGTGTGTGCGAGCGTGTCTGTGTGGGTTCCACATCAGTGACACTGCAATATTAAGCTATAATGGAGATAAAAGTAGAACTATTTGCAAGCCCATTTCTCTCTTTCCATTCCAATGGCTCCAGTGGTGTCATTTGTTATAGTGTGGCATCGAATAAATTGCTTTGGGAGCACCACAGCTGGGATGACTATCTTGACAGATCACACTCAGCTGAATGGGTGCAAAGCATAATCGTCTCTCTCAGATTCCCCTCTCTGTTCGGGGATCCAGCTCTTGTTTTACAAGCAGCTGATGACTTCACGGATGTTTTTGCTCTAATTGTGTTGTGCGATCAAACAGGACAGTGGGGATGTGCGCGGCGTCACTTCCTCTGCTGGTGGATGAAAGATTAAGAGTGATAGTAATATGATGAAAAGAGCTACATTACCGACTCAATTATGGGAGGTAAAGCTGGAGGCTACAGACTGCTGACAGCTGTTTGCCGTTCCTGACTGCACAGACTTGATGAGAATTTCCCCTGTCATGGCTAAATTGCCTGCTTGTTAATTGGGGCGAAACCTGAACAGTTTTTGTTGGATCTGGGACATGGGGAGCCAGAAAAGGAGAAGGGATTGGCTGGTTTAAGCTGCTCTCATTTCGTCACTTTCCCCCTCCATCTTTTTCATTGTTATTGGGTTTGGGTTTTATCCATTGATGTATTCTTGTCCTCTTTTTTTTCCTTCCACCAGTGCCTCAGAGAAATCAAAGTGTCTGTGTCTGCTTTAGTCTGCTGTCTCATCTCTCATTTTCCATAAGACACCCACACACCAATCAGCAAAATTGGAGGCACAAGAAAAGGAGACAAAACCTTGCAAGTGACATTAATCCCTTGGGTTGAGGCAGGAATCAGAACAACCCGTGCAGCTGCATCCCTCCTCAAGTTGATACAGCAAAGTCTAAATCAGCTTCTAATAATCCAAACATTGCTGCCACCTTTGCAGATAAACCTAAAAGAAATGTTGGCTGGCGGCAAAGAGGAGGAAAAGAGATAAATGGAGGAAGGGCGACAGGGGGAGATAAGCGTTTCACAAGAGATATCAGCCATGTGAGGAAGGATGTTTTCTGTCCATGTGTAAGAATTGGGGTCATTTCTGAGTGAACCTCGCTTCATTATCAAAACGGCTTGTTGATTTATGGGGCAACATCAGTCAAATGCTCTCTTTTCACATTCGTGCAAGAAAGACATCAGTTTGCATCTGAATTTTTAGGTTTATTTCAAAACAAATGTTGTATGCTGAATATCGTCTATAAATAAACCCAAATATTCCCCTTTGTCAATTCACTGAATGCCTTTCCTTAATGTAAGCCCATTTCCTTTCTGATCTTCATTCACTAATCACACAGGCAAGTCCTACATGTGCAGTTTTTAATCACTACAGCAGTTATTTATTATGTGAACATGAAGTTCCAACCATTTACTCCACACAGACATGTTTTTGTCTTTTCAAATAAATTCGTGCCACAAAATCTAAGTATAACAAGGCTTTGTGGACCAAGTATTGTTTGTTTCTTGCTACATCTCCTGGGTTTCCTGCTTTGCATTGATTTACTAATAAGCACTCAAAGCTTTAACAAAATTACATCATGCAGTAATTTGGGGCATGAATTAGTGGTGGTATTGAATTTTTGTTAGCATTTATTTCTTTATTGGAGATTATAGGTTAACTAGAAAACTATGGAAGCCCATTTCCACCAGTCAAAAATTTAAAAATGAGAAACTGGATTTGGTTAGATTTTTCATTAAACCTTCACTGTGCCATGCTCGAACCCAACAACAACAAAGGTAGCGACCTACCATGACTTTCTTGGGCTGCTGAATATACTGACAGCCTTCGATAAAATGTGCGTTTATTGCACTACTTCTGCAATCAATGAAGACGTTTTTAAGTCCCTCAGCGTTCCTGTGTAAACCCAGATTTCTTTCAATGCGTTTTTTTGAGTTTCAGAGTAAAATGCTCTGAAGCGTTGTCATGTAAATGGCCCAGTTCTAACATACTCACAATCCATTTCTTTATGATATTGAACAGGTGGAGCTCACCCCAAAGCAAAAGCTACTGTTATGTAAAGTTTCTTCCTTTCAACTATCTCAAAATTTTGAGACTTTTTGTCTCAAAAATTCGACTTTTATCTTATATCGACTTATCTTCAAATTTCAACCTAATGGGGGGAAACAAATAATCTCACAAGCCAGATTTTTGTTTTTATTATATAACTGGCAGAGATAGGCTTCTATAGAGAACTGATTACCTCTGAATGTGATCACACATGGCAAAAAACTACACAGTTTGTCCAAATGGGACAATATAAAATAAAGGAGAGTTTCATTAAAGTAGACTGAACTCAACTGCTTAAAATGAACTTTACTGAAAGTGGTTTAAGTACAAGACAATTTGAATCCTCTGATAATGACCCAGTCTCACAGTCAGCCTCAGTAACACTTCCAACAGAACAACAAAACAAACCAAAAAACTTCAGAGTTTAAAGTAGTTTTTCAGAGTCCTGAGGGAAATTCAGTTCAAAGCACTGGCTTTTATCGTGCTCTTTCATTGGGATGGATTTATGTGTTGTGTGTTCCCAATAGCACTGAGAGATTAGCATGTTATTAGCACCAAAAGCGCTGGAGCTTTAACACATTTAATCTTAAATAAAGGGCTCTTTTCATTCAACGGCTCCGAATGGTCACTTTCCAAAAATCAGAGAGACAAAGTGCGCTCCAGTCTGTCTCTTTTTAGCTCCACCACCTAAAACAAGTGGTGCTCAGCGAGCTGCAAAGGGACTCACTGCTGTGTTTCGCTGGGGAGGCCCATATCTCAAACAGAGAAGAAGAAAGTGGCTTACGGAGGCACCCTACCTCTTAATCCCCGTCCCAGCTCTGTGAGACCAAGCACCACCACGGGCTATCTATCTGTCTATCCAAACCTCCATGTACCACATGAAAGCCACACACATATCATCACACATATTCTGAGATTGGCACCATTAGTTACACAAGAGCCGGGCAGGCGCTGGAGCATAATGACTTTACCCAGGCGAGAGGGGAAAAATTGGATTGGAGAAAGTTTTTGAGAAGTACTTTACTGCCTGCTGGGAGTCACAGAGTACAGACAAGCCAGGGCAAAGCATGCCACATAAAAATAAAAAGAGCACCTGCCAGCCTCTGATTCATAGCTTGTGTCGGATACTATCTTTCTTTTTATGTGGTTTCGAAGAAAGCTGTTGTTTTGATTCCTCAGGATCGTAATAACTTAACACTAAAACCAGTTCTGTGAGTTTAACTGTTGCTTTGAAACTTCTTTCTTATAACAGTTAATCCAATTATACTATGCATTCCCTTCTCAGTGTTGTTGTGGCATGTTGTAAAAACAGCTCTCAAGACGAACATTTGAACCGAGCTGGCTGAAAACATGGAGACAACTTTTCATGCAGCCCCTCAAAATGTGGCTAATAAACTTCACAGACCAATAACAGAAGCAATAGGAAGTGTTATTACTCTCAGTATGCAGAATATAATCTTGTAGAAAAGGCGACAGTCATGCTCTTTATTACCCCTGATTCACATCCTCAAAAGTTGGCTTTTAATTGCACAAATCTTTAGGCTGCTAATCCTACAAAATACTTGTTTTCGTGGTACAAGGTGATCAGCAGTCTTACAAAATACTCTCAGATCCGTTTTGGTCCAATCAGGTATCAGATATAACAGCCCAACCTGGGATCAATGGCGTTAAAACCTGCATGACCTGATTACAAAGGTCTAAATCGGCCATCTGACCCAAAAGCCCGGGTCAAATCCTAAGATGCTTTTCATTGCAGGAACTTTCCTCAGGAACTAGAGACTCATTATGGACCCATGTGCTTTTTGACTGCAAGAGCTTGGTTGTTATTTCAGTTCTGAGGGATAACTAATCGACCAGATTTCCAGGAACTTAGGGGGGCGGAGTGAGCATGCTGAATGTTTCTGATTGGTGGAGCTCCCACGGTGTTTTTATTTCACCCTCAGTCCACAAATACAGTATATACAGCTGTGACTGACTTGGGTTTCAACACAAAATGTGTCCGTCAGCTCCAGGTGTTACAGTTTAATGAGTGACCCCATAAAGTGGTGACTTGAAATTGAACGTGTCAGTGGAAATCGACTTTACAAAAGCTGTTCAAACTGAGAACTACTCTGGATTTCATCCTAGTTTTTTTTGTTTTTTTAATATACAAATCTATATGTCAAACTATCGTTGCTAGATTTATGGAAAAACACATACACACACAAAACACAAAGCCATTTCAGAAAGATAAAACCCCTAGAAAGTTGTCAATCAACAGGCTCATATTTGGAGCAGAAACACTGGTTGATCTCCGACGTCTTCATGCTTTGGACAATGGAGATCAACCAGTGTTTTGCTGGTTGAAGCTGTTTTGGGCTCTTTGAAATGGCTTTGACCAGTAATAGCTTTTCTACTGCTGCTTGTGCCCTTTCGAGGGTCAAGTCAACAAACCCACCTGCAGTAGGGATGGGTACCTTCCATATTACCTGGGATTTGCTACCAGCACTTAATGGTACCAATTTTTGGTACTTTTTTGGGGTTATGTGGTAATTAATGTTGATTTGTTTAGTAATGAAATCTTAAAATGTCTCAATTTTAACATACTCTTCCTACTCTTCCACTCCGTTGCAGATACAAGGATATGTCAAGGTACTGAAACATGGAACCATTTGATTTAACGTGAATCAGTACTTGGTACTGATGGAATTTGGTCAGTGCCTATAGTACCTAATCTGCTGTACCATAAAGCACTATCTTTGCTTTCTTACTGGCCTCTACTGCTCTGGTGACCTAGAGCACTTACTTTTATTATTAGTAGTATAGCAGTTAAGGAGAACTTTTGATAGAGAAGCTCCTTTAGTTCCTCAGAGACAGGACTCTATAGCATCTCTTACTCTTCTTTGAGAGAGCACAAGTTCATCCCGTGACTAATTCTCTCCTCCCTTGTTTGTTATCTCATCTTAATTATGTTTACAGCCCTGAAGAGCAAATAATTCACAGCAAAAGGGCAAAGTAGTTCAAGCAAATTAAGTAATCATGTGTAGCAAAGATGTTTTTTTCTGATTTTCTCTTTTTTAATCCTGTTCACCATCTCCTGACCCCTCAGATGTGGGTTTCTTGGCCTTTGGGAGGATCTTAGCCACCAAATTTAGAACCACTGATTTACAAGGAATGAAAAGCTCAAAGAGACCGAGTTTCTCTTTACTAGTTCCCGTATTCATGAGGGAAATCCTAACAAGTGTTTCATGTCAACACTATATGAAGAGGCGGGCGATTAAATAGAGGCTTGCTGGATTTTTATTCATACTGTGCCATGTTTTGCAATGGCAGTCGGTCTCAGTGGCACACAGCAGGCTGTGGTGTGTCTGCCAGTTGGAGTACAAAACGGACGATAATTTGGATACTGTGCACAAACTGCACATCTGATACCTCTTGTTTTATTGGGTCTGGCTTCGTTGGCTGAGTGTTAGTAGAAAATAACCCATTAGTGAACCCGCTGTGTTAAAAACAACAAGGAGATATCTTGTTAGGAGGAATCATTGTAATTCACTCTCCTTGATGTCGTCCTCCTTCCTGGCTGTGTGAGTCAGAGTGATATGCTTGAACATGGAGGAGACTGACTCATGCGGCCTGAAGTCATATGGAATGGGCACACACACAAACACATACACACACACACACACACACACACACACACACACAAACACACTCACACATACGTAAGCACACAGACAGACAGACAGGGATTTTCAAAGCAGCAGATCCTGATCTGATGACACATTCGGTAACACGTTATCAGAGGGCATTTCACCGAGGACAAGAGTGAGTGAGAACCACTGATGTGATTTATAGTGTCTGCAGGCTAGGGTGGGAATCAGAGGGTCATCATCAGGTCCTCTCTCTCCCTTTCCTGCGCCTTATCAAACACTTGAAAAACTTCTTCATACTTGTAACTTCTGACCACATAGTTGCCTATCAATGATGAAGAACCATCAAGTCATTCTGTTACATGTTTTCTACATTAGAATCCCAGTTTTGTGCTTTGGAAAAACATGCTTGAGCTTCATACGTTTATCTCAAGCACTCAAGCATGTCTTAATAAACCATCAAATGATGCAGATGCGACACGTTCACTTTGATCTTCTATCGCTCTTTTTATGTGTAGCTCGTTGGTCTCTCTTCCTCTTGGCATGTGACAGACTGTGGTCATGATCAGAAATGTTGTAGCACTCTGACTATCTGAATTTTGATGTTGAGGGAAAAAGGGACTTTGACCAAAGATTTTCTCATTTTCTGATGCAGATTCTGACATTTCAGTGTTAAAGCATAAATACTCAGACAGTTGCCACTTCCTATTACAATAACATTTCGTTAGTTAAACTTAAATGGGTCCGTTACTTATAATTAAACCCTATCATCAAATATATCTATCTACTATTAAAAACTTACTTTGACAGGACTTCTGGACTCCAAATCCAGAAACATGAAAATGCAGTGGGGGCTCCTGAATTAGTGATGATGAAGATTATTTGGGGTTGTAATTGTTTGCACATGTGATTTGTGGTAGTAGTAGTTGATTTTATGCAAGGAAAAAAAAAAACATGTCAGAATGATCCACGGAAATTTTCAGGAAACTTTCCCAGAAATTTACCTGAAATTTTCCACCCCTTCCAACCCTAATTTTCGCAGATTTTTTCATTGCTCTTGTACTTTTTTCTCTTTTCATACTTCTGGAACCTGATAGGATACACACAACCCAACATCACCTAAGGGAAACATGATTGAGGCCCGCGATCCGTGTTAATAATCTGGTATCACAAGGGCGAAGGAGGAAGTAATTGAAGGTTTCAGGAACGATAGAAAAAAACAACCAGTGTGTGAGAAAAGAGTGTGAGAGGAATGGAGCGAAGTGAGACAAGGGGCTTGTTGCATCCTGCTGCCGTACCCACCCCCTAATTGCTTAGTATTTATGGCAGGAGGAGTGGTATGTGTGGGCAACATATACACACCAGAAACCAAAATACACACTAAGAGATCCCGTCATCCTAGAGGGAGTCATTTGCGCTCGCAGGAGGTCGGTGGGAGGCTTTTACAGGCCGTTATGTAGCCGACTCACTATTCCTGGAAGAGCGTCGGTATCTTCTGATCAAATTCTGCCCCACTCTCCAGTAACCTGCTCCCTATGAATTGTTGGCTAATTGTGCTATACGGCTTCGTGTGTGTGCGTGAGTGCTTGTGTGTGTGTTCCTGGGTGGGAAGGGGCCTCTCCATCCTTGATTGATTGTTGTCATCTTGGTGGATTATTGAGTTAGCATGGAACGTGATAGGCTTACTACAGCATCTCAGAGGAGAAAGCCCGTACATGCACGCATACTCCCTCATGCCTATACACTCTGCACACTATTTAATCCAATGACCAGTGGAAATATCTCACTGAGAGGGTTCATGACCACATGTGACTAATGCATCAAAGAAGCTAAAGTGTGTGTGCTAAAAGATGCTGGTTCATATTTATCAGCATCATCTGCCGCAGATGCATGTGCACATGTATGATGAGGCCAAATAATTTGGTTAAACCTTTTTAAAGCATAAACACTGAAGTTGACATTTTTGTCATAACATTGAGAGAGGAGTTTTGATATTCATAACAGATTTTCCCAGTGAACAGACATACTGAAATCAAATTGCATTATACTGATTAGGGGAAGAAAAGATGTAAATGGGTTTAAAAATGTCCTCATTCATTCAGGCTTTCCATAATTGCAGTAGATAAATGGTACCAAGTACAACCAGATAACATCCTAAGGCTATTTGCATTCATCCAGCCAAATAGAATAAAAGCTGTTTAACAGATTTTGCAGGGATCTTTTTTTTCTGTTTCTCCATCAGGATTACCAGAGGACATTCTCTCAGCTCAGCTCCACTATCTTCAACATGGAGCAATGCACTGTACTCCATTTCTGTCTGATATCAAGTAGAGGGAGCTACACTTTGTCAGACTGTGAGATGGCAAACAGCCACAGGAGGTCAAGTTGCACAGTGCTGGGTAGTTTTTGGTCGACTTTTTACTAGTTGGCCCTTTTCTTTCCTCAGGGTCTGGCAGACTCAGGTGTGATGCTGATTCATCTTTGCTATTAGAAAACTATTAACCTTATGTTATTAGTAACAAAAGGTGAAATTGTCTTATATTTTATGAAGAAAATAAGATGGGATATTTGACACTTTCTTTCACTTTTTAATCCTCTTCTATGAGTAGTGATTGTGATTTAGGTCCAGAACACCGGGTGAAGTTTCTTGTCTGCTAAACTTTGGCAGACATATTAAAAAGACTGCGAGGACTTTCAAAGTGATCTTGAAAAGGTCTCAGAGCTGAAATAGGTTTTTTATAAGTGCTATTTCTCAGCTCTTGATCTCTCAATCAGGTCAGACCTGATCGGATTGATATACGGCACGTCAAAGTCCCATTGACAACAACATGCCAGCCAACAAAGTTTAGCAGTGAGAAGAGAGATCTGTGTTTTTCCTAGCTGTAAATTGTTTACAGCAGAGTAATAGCACAGACGAAAGGCTAAAAACATGGATTATGCTGTTTGAGATAATGATCATCCCAACCCACATGCAGAGATCTGTTCAACTTTGAGAGTCGATGTCAATAAACTGAAGAGCCAGGTTACATTTGCTCTGTTTGGTGAGGTTTGAGCTTTAACTCATTGTTGCATGTTTTCTCCAATCACCTCTTCCTAGTCGTGTCCTTGCAGCTATAGTCTCTGATAAGGCATAAAGCCCAAAAAGCATCAGCCTTTCCATTTTTACATGCAAAACTTTTGGTACCAACCTCAAACTTTTAAAGCTGTGGTCAATCCACAGCTCATCTCTGCTGACGTGACTTCATTCAGCTCTTTAAGCATGACCAGGGGTGGAGCAGAAGATATTTATCTGTTTTGACTTAATTCATTTCCTCCTGCTTCTTGATCCATGGGATAGAGAGAGGTTATTAGAGGGTGGGGGCTCCGTCGTTCTACGTTGGAATATGTGGTGTGTGATATCCTCTGCATTTCCTGTCATCCAGCTAAGAATCTGTTTGGCTATCTCTTCCAATCTTTATATTGTTTTCCAGCTCCTGCTCATTCTTTTTCCAAAGATTGTATCTTCATGTTTTGAAGCTTTTTGTTGACTTTGGTGCAATAATGCCCGGCACGGGTCACGGTTCATTCACCTGGGCTTCCGTCTGTCGTCTGTAGAGTTATTACCTTCCTCCTCTATGCGAAGGAGTGTTCATTTTTAATTATCGCGCTGTGTTTGATCATTCCCTTCCCTGCCTGTCACAATGTCTCAATGGGTTGCTGGTAACATTTCCATTACGTTAGGGAGAGCAGCCATGGTTGTGTCCCCAGTGAATGTGTGTGTGTGTGTGTGTGTTGTACCTATTTTTTTTTTTTTTTTGCATGAATGTGCTCGATGGTGCGTTCCTATCATTGCCACAGAGACGAGATTCCCTCCTCCCTTCCTCATCCATCTTCAAGCACTGGGCTTGAAATGACATGTCATCACACAAAGAAACACACACACACACACACACACACACACACTGCAATTGGATTTGCAGTGGAATTCTAATTAAATGGTTCAAACTCTCTCCCTGTATTTCCCCCTAATGGCATGCTAATTGAGTTGATGCAAATAGTGACTCGCACTTTATCTGAGGGTTAATAATGCTTTGCTTATTTGCTTTTTTTTGCTGTCACACAAAAAATATTGCATGCAGAGAGCTTGGGTACTCTAAAGTAGGAAGACAAATTACACCATGAACCTGAAGCATCTGCTTGAGAAGGAAAGGAAAGGAGGAGCCACCATTGGGAAAACTGAAATTCCTCATGTTACTGTAAAGGTTTTAGCTTGGCTCATGCTTGTAGCAGCTCATGATTTGTGAGTTTGTTAGTGCATTCTTTAACTTGCACCTAATCTTAACAAGCATTGATATTGTTATAAAGGAAGGCTCACGGCTCCCGTAAAGTTACCCGAGCTTCTCTCCTTCCTGCGGGCCGTTGGCAGGCCGGTTGGAAAGAGTGAGCTTGTCTTTAGCTCAGCGGGGGTAAAATCGATAAAGCTGTCATTGTTTATTCTATAAAACTGCCTGTGTTCACCTCTGGGCGCTTCCACAGTTGGGGGCTAAACACTCAGGCTGTTCATGTTGGTCCAGGTCATTGTAAGATTGTTGGCCGGTCGCTGTGAGGCAAGTCGATGTTTTCCTCAATAAACTGTGAGGAGTACATGAGCTAACTGCTGGAGTGTATGAAAGCTGACTTCCTGAGCCATTGCAAGCTCTCTGTTTTCACCCTCACAAATCATTTTGACCAAACCTACATGTCTCTCTCTTTTCTCTTTAGGTCTTGGCTTTAGAGAGGCAGGTCTTCGACTTCCTGGGATACCAATGGGCCCCAATCCTCGCCAACTTCTTCCACATCATTGTCGTCATCCTCGGCCTCTTTGGCACCATTCAGTACCGGCCACGCTACATTATTGTTGTGAGTAAAAAAATCAGCTATAGGGAATGGCTCTTGATAATATTTTATTGACACCAATGCCCTTATCGAGTCTTCTCATCGATGAAATTCTTTATTGATATCCTTGTCAATTCTTCTGTTGAATTTTCTGTGTACAGAAAGTAGCTTTGCAGGTTTTCTGTGTCAATGGCATTTTATTGAGTTTATAAGTGAATAAATATGAAACTGGTCAATGGATTTAGATATCTCTAGATTTCAAATAAACCAAAAGAAAAAGTCGCACATCAGGTGATATGGATGTATTCCTGAAGTAGGCCACCAAGCAATGCTTTGAGTTGTTTGGAACCTTGAGCTTGCCGTAGTCGTGCCAAAGTTGGCCATGAGTCTGCACTTTCTGTTTGGAAAACATTTACCTGTTAGTGTTTTGACATTTGTGTCTTAAGTATTGTTGAAAAGACAGAAACATATTGACTGTATTTAATATGAAGGACATTGTACATTTCTTTGTTCAGTTTTACAGCTCCTTAGGTAAAACTTCAGGCAGAATATCCTGAATCGATTTTCTTGGGAAACTATCATTCGTCTGCTTAATTCAGCTAGCTGAGGCAGAATAGATGACGCACAGTCAGTCCACTCTGGCATCATGTAAAGAATCGATTAGTGCTTTGTTCACAATAAAGGCTGATGATGTCGATTGATGGAACCATTTCTTATCGGTTCTTAACAGGAACCGGTTTTCGATTTCCATTTCTTATCAACTAGTTGTTCACATGAGGCTCTGCACAGCTTGTCCCATAATCCAATTCCTCATGGTTTCTGTTAAGTAGTACCACATCACTTTGCATTAGAAGTCTGCAAAGTGAGCATTCGATCGGACATGTTGTTGCCTTTTTCCGCCTAATTGCAAAGTGTGCCTCACTCTCTTGTGCGTTGTGCGACACCCTTAAATCACTCTAATCCCAGGGTAATTTGGGCTAATTAAGCAGGGTGGGGGTGTGTTTGGGGGGGAGGACTAAGTAGCTCATCAGATTTATACTCTGCATGGAGTTTCTGGACAGAGAAGGTCATTCTCTGAAACATTATGCAAAGCTTGTGCTGATTTTGCTGAACTCGCTCGGCTAGAGAACAGCCTCCTAAATGTGCATTTCAGTTTTCAAATGAAATCACAACACTTATCTTTGAGATTAAAAGCCTGTTTTTAGCGGCAGTATCGGAGGAACAGATGGTGGAGTTGATGACAGGAAAAGATTGGGGAGGGGGTGTGGGATTGAGATAGAGGGAAAGAGAGTAAATAAAGAGAGACAGGGGGGATGTAGGAGGATAGACAGGAGCCTCACGAGATAAAATGAAGAAACAGAGGAAACAGGAATGAAGGGCGGAGAAGACAGGAAGGACACAGAGTTGAGCTTTTGTCTCACAGCTCGTGGAAAAAGAGGGTCGAGGAGTTTCATGATCCAACATGTATGTTTTTTTACAGGTGCTGTTTCTCGTTTTCTGCCGACACGTCTGACATTTTCTGCCCACATTCATCATGAGTCAGAAGATTTCGCAATGATACCTCTCTTTCTTTCCCCCTGTCAATGAAAGCCTCTCTGTGTCTGTCAACAGGCGGCTGTCTGGATGTGTAATTTTACAAACGGCTGAAGTCGTGAACTTAATTCAGCCTCAGCTGTTTAAAAAGCTGCAGCTCCCTCAGGGCTCGAATAGACTTGCTGAACTAAGAAGCACCTTTTTGATTAAGAAAAATGACACCCTCCTTTCCAATTTTGGTACATATGGTGCCTCAATGTGTGTACAGATGGAGATATGTATTCATTATTGTGAATGATGCAACACGTGAGGGAGCAGACTCAATAGGACGCTTTCCACTGACTTTTCTTTGCTCAGGAGCTTCTTCATTGGACCTGTCATGTCATTTTGTAAGCTCTCATATCCTGTTCTGTTCACCTGGTTGCCATGGCATTAATCTGTCTGTGTCTTTGCCCTGCAGTACACGGTGTGGGCTGCTCTGTGGGTGGCCTGGAACGTCTTCATCATCTGCTTCTACCTGGACGTAGGAGGCCTATCCAAGGTGAGGCTTTGAACATTTGGTGTGCCAGATTTCTCTGTTGGATTATTGTGCATCTGTTTCCTGTTTGGCTCATTCTGCGCTGACGAATGCGCTTTTATTTCTGAGCTCATGGTTGTAGACGGACAGGGGCGTGAAGTCAGACCGATGTTTCTTTGTCATAGGGCTGAGCTGCTGACACTACAGGTGTGTTTGTAAGCTGACGCAAAGCAGTTAAAACTCATAGCCCCTGATGATACCTACATTTGATTGGCTAGTGAGAAGGGGTGTAACAGTCCTTTGTAAAAAGTTTTTTAAAAAGGTGCACATAAAGGACGATTCAGATGGAAATCTAAATGTGACACTCTTTCTGAATAGACAGTCTGTGAAGTCTGTAGCAGAAAAGAGTCATATCAACCATTGATTGTAAAAAAAATAGATATAGTCTGTGGTGTTGGAATATACTGATGTTAGACTCACTTTAGTGGAGATAGTGTGAGGAAAAAAAGATGGCGTTAAAGCAGGCTTTGAGCCTCCTCACTAAAAGCTGTAGTAATGCCTTTCAATCAAGTCAGCTGTGTCTCTGATCTGATCTCTGATATTTTTTTGAACTACTGAGTTTGAAAAAGAGACACCTCTTGTCATTGTTTACTGCCTTGAAAAATTATCTATTTAGACTCAAAGGCTTGTTCTGGGTAGAGTTGTTAGAGAAATCTAATGTTTAGTTCTGTTAAACTCTGTTGGAGGTGTGTCAATGTTACGCGCTGGATGCTCCCAGCAGCAAGACTGCGACATGCAAACTGTACAAAGATAGTATCTCAAGGGGTGGCAATCGTGTTGGGAATTTCAACACAACTAACTTAATTTAACACCTGAGAGTGTTAAATTTAAAAATAAACGGCTTTAATTTCCTGTATTTATTCATGTTTTACAAAGAGTTTGAGCCAGGCCTTACCGCAATGATTATCATATCGTAGTCATGCAGGCGCAGTATGATATTTTTTTTATAACATACTGGTATCAGATCCGTACTCGGTATCAGCGGATACACACAGCACAAGTATTGGAATAGGTATCGGGAGGGGAAAAATGGTATCTGAATATCTTTAGTTCTGGGGTCAGGCTGTAAATAAAATGCTGCTTTTCAATGGGTGTGCATTCAGTTTGTACGCTTGGTTTGAATTAAAGGCAGCAGAAGATTTTGAGAACAGTGTTTCCAACAAACTGATGTAGCTTACCAAATTGAATCTGCTCACTAGGGATAGTGAAGTACGGATCTCATTATTTGAGTACCATTTTGTTACTGAAAGCACTGCTTTTAGCTATATAACTTGAACTCACGCAGCATAAGATGTGTGACCCAGCTCTTTTCTTTCCACCTAACTGAATGTACATTTTTTTGTGTACGGGTTGAAAAAAAGAATCTGTGAGGACTCAAGTACTTGCCATTAATTCAGTAATAGACAATCTCTTAACACACCTGCGCTTCATCTAACAGTGAGAATAAAGAGACACAACAGACAACATTGTAACAGTTTGTGTCTCTGTAATTGGTGCTTTTTCTTCTGACCACTCTTTGAGCTTTCACCCACTCTGAAATTTTAAAAAGTAGCTGAACTTCCTATATTTTACCTTGTAGAATAAAAGTCTGTTTGCTTTCTGACCAGAATATTAAATTATCCAGGCTCAAAGCAGTACAGAATTGCATCTTAAGTCTTTGTTCTATGAGACAATCTCTTTACATTTGGAAGATGAATTGGCTCTCTCACACAGATTAACAAACTGTGTAAAAATCTGGGCCTATATCTTTGTGATTTGTGTTGTATTGGGAATTGATTCATACCTTCTGTTTCGCATTTTGTTTCCAGTTCATTTTATTTTTTTCTCACACTCAAGTTTTAAAGCAGATAAACCTCAATACTCAGAGGGGTTTGTCCTCTGGCACACAAATGTACAAACAGACTGTGGGTTATTCAATCACAGGAGAATTAAACCGTCTCTGTAGAAGTGATTCAAATGTTCAGAATTAACCTAAACTTATCAAAAGTATTCACTGCTGTGGAAGTTTGACCTCTCACTAGACAAAACATCCACACAGGGTTCAACAGATATGAAGAAAACTTTAATAAACAGATGAGGCTCCCAACTTCTTTTACAGTTTGTTTTAAGAGGCCGTGACACAAGCCTGTAAGTACACACTGAGACAGAAAATAAACAACCCAACGGAGGAAACTGAATTCTTTCCTCTGCCAGGAAAAAGCCTCAAGTCTGAGCCTGTTTGTTTTTTTTCTCCTTGAAAAAAGATTTCAGATTTATTCTTGACCCTGTGCCAGTGTTTTTTCCTCCTCTTTTTATTACTCCAGGTACTGCTGTTGTGAAATAAGTGCATCTGAGTATTTTTGAGTTTTATCTCCACTGATGAGATGAAGTGCTGAGATGAGTGTTTCAGCATATGATGAGCCTGTTGGCCTGTTCTTTGAGACAAATTCAGCCCCTTAAGACAATCACTTTGGATGAGTAATGAACATTAGTCATCAAACATGACTCATATACAGAACTGTATGTTACTTTTTAACTTTAAGTACTGCGCAACACATTCCTATACCTGCCACGGCTCCACCCAGATTTGGACTTGAGGAATGTTTTTCTTTGTACAAAATAGTTTTTGAGGTGGCTCTCCTGTAATCTTCAGAGGACACTCACCTTCCCCACAACTACATGGAGAGATAAACATGGAAATCCTGCTTCCAAACCACATCACACACTTAACCATACCTTTTAAATTTGTGGCTCATTTCAGTTTACACAACCTGCAAATTGAAGCACGCTTCCTCCTTTTCTACACTCCTCTCTTTTACTTAACTCTGTTCACTGCCCTCTTTGATCTTTTATAATTTATTCTGAATAATTTGCAATTTTCCTATCTTTCTTTTTAACAGCCTCTCCTTTCTTATCCTACCCTCTTTAATCTTTCTTTCTCCTCTCCTCCATTTCCCCTCCTTTCCTCTATTTTCCCTCTACTCTCCTCATTTTGATAGTTATCTTGCCCAATTGCCCACCTGACCATCAGGAATAATGAATTCATGTCAGCAACGTTCATCTCACACCAGTTCAGACAGCCAAAAATTAATTCCAGAAACACCTTCCCAAGCTCTGGCGACTTTGTCATTGTGTGATGGACCATGGCTCCATCAAGTGTGTCTGTCCGTCACTGCTGTGTGTTTGTGTGTGTGTGTGTGTTCCTCCATGTTTCCTGGAATAATGAAGCTTGTAGGGGCCAGCTGCTTGGGGCTGAGGCTGAGCATTAACCCGACAGATGGAGCCAGCCCGGACTCCCAGCTCTGCATATGGTGGCCAGGAGGAGAGCTGGCTAATGGAGCGCACGCACCACCCGCACTCACACCCTGTGTGTACTCGCACGACCAAACATGGCACACTAAAAGGACCTGGATGTGTTTTATCATAAAAAAGTCAGCTTTTTCTGTCCGGCCTGTCTTCGGTGCTGTTGACAGGGCTGTTCGAGTGCGTGTTTGTGTGCGCGCCCATTCCTGAGTTTGTGGCGTGTGAATGGGTGACAGGATGCTCAAAGTGAGGGGGCAGGTTGGGAGTCATATGCCACATGCTCTGTCACCTCCTATTGATCTCTTATCCCCTCCCCCACGGTGAAAGACAGACTGACAGACAGCCCCCTGCTGCTCCACGCACACCTCTGCTCTAAACAATCCAAAGTCTTTCACTGACATCACTGCAGGGCCTGCAGCTATAGACACTTACGACATGACTGCACACTGTCTGTTTAGGAAAAAAGCTTTTTCTTTCTTTTTGAGGGATCTTTTTGGCAACATTTCATAGAAATAATCAATGAGGCAGGCTCTGAATCCACCAAATCTGATACATTCTTTTTCTTCAAATCTTAAAAATCACATTGCCTAACACTGAAAGCAACTTTAGATTATTGGTGGATACGTGTAGTTGAACTTCTTCAAAATACAAGTCCGTCTGATTTGGTAAACATCACCGAAACACTGATTAATATTGACAGTTCATGTTTGTGTGCAGTTGCTGGGTCTCAGAGAGTTGCTTGCTAACTTTTGAGTCCTGTTCTGACATTTTTATGCCATTGTTGTCAGGCTCCTCTTACACTACGCCATCTACTAAGGAATGTTATGTAATCATTATTCCGTTAAACTTAGGGAAATGGTATAACAAATATGCGTCTTGGGACAGGGTATTACATTTCTATTCGCAGCACTGCGTTCATCCAGAAAATCTAATAGAGTACAAAACCACAACAGAGATTTTGTCAGATTTATGCATTTGTAGTTATTCTGTTACACAACTCAGGTGTTGCGTTGGTCAGAAGGTATTAGAATATGTATTAGCATAGCATGTCCACTGCACCTAATCCTTTTATTAAAATCTGTGGAATACTCTTTTATTTAAAGCTTTTTTTATATGTTTTGTCCCATTAACCCTTCGTTACATAGCAAATAATTTGCACAATTTTCTTTGTACACAGCATCACTTGTGTTTATTGCACTTCTGGTGAGATGCTATTCCTCTATACTTGTATATGTGTCATGACAATATAGCTAAATCTCACCTCAGCTCATCTAATTGGTTTCTTGGGGAATTTAGTGAGAGGCAGAAAATACAAACACGTTTAATATTTAACATCCAGGGTTAAAATAGTCATGTTGTTATCACATACTCGAGTATTATTCTGATGCATTATTGGATATGTCAACCCAAGCATCAGGTCACACATGAAGGTCAATAGCCAATATGCTGTTGTTGTATAAGGAAAAAAAAGAGATGAAACTGTTTCCACCTTGTTGTTGTGTTTTTTTAATAGCATTAAAGTTAAATTGCCTCAGTGTAAATGAAAGTCTCCTCATCTTTACTATCTTTATCTCTTTTCCACCCCCTACACTCAGTGACTGCAAAGTGTATTGTCATGATGATAGCAGTCCACTTTAACAGTCTGTCCTGCTCCTGAATCAATATGAGAGTCACAGAATATAAACTCTTGATTGTACTTTAAATTCTACAGGTGAACACGCTGACTATAGTTCTGATCTCTGTTCTTCAGGAACAATAAATCATGACAGATATGATTGTAATAATTTGACGGTAAGTCTTCTCGAAAGCTTCATGTCTCCAGTGAGTTCAGTAACGGGATTGTCTCTAAATATGCATCGACTTTTGTTAAGGAAAATGGTTTCAGCAGTATTAGAGGACTAACCTTGAATCCATGATATTAAGGGATTGATTTTGTTCTTTTGGGTGATTGAGAGTAAAACAAAAACACTCCCAACAGTAAGTTGCCAGAAGCGTCTTCTATTGACTGTGTGACGTTACTGCAGTCATGAGTGTAGTTACAGTGTGGATAGAGATGACTTGCTTGGCTCCCAGGCTCAATCAATGGCAGTTGTCAAGTCATTAGAGTGAACAACCGTGCATATTGACCTTCAGGAGCCCTTGTTTTGAGACGAGGCCTACAAAAGAAAGAGATGATAGAGAAGAAAAGTAGTATCTTTTTAAACTCTTCATGGATTCTGTTGCACTCATCTTCAGCCACTGCTCGTATCTCCTGTTGTTTCGTGTTGTTGATGTGTGCGTATATGTCAGAGTAAGTGGGGGAGGACAGGAATCAGAGATGTTTTCCTGACAGCACTTGGCTCTGTTAATAATGCATGTCTTGTCACTGAGGGGCAGATGCGGGGTAGATTGCTGTATTGGGGTATTGATTGGTGTGAGCGTCGGTGCATCTGTGTGTGGTGGCTCATATGGCTGTGTGCAAATTGAACATCGCCCAACTGAAAAAGAGCTATACGTAAAAAAAAAAAAATCTGATTTGAAAGCATTATGAAATTAAACTGAATTTAAAAAGTAAACTCTTAAATAGAAAGTATGTTAGCTCAGGCTGGGGTGTCCTGATACAACCTTTTGACTTCCCATATGATGCCAATGTTGCAGCTTTCAGTATCAGCTGATACCTTGATTGATCCAGTACAACGTCAGCAAAACTGGTGATGTTCATCTCTATTTGTAGGTCTTCAAGGCTTGAATAAGTCTTGGGGAATCTTTGAAGTTTGAAGGTATTCAGTATTGTGCCACCAACAAAAACTTATGCATGACAAGTTTTGCACTCAGCTGCAATCTTTTTTTTTGGACTTTAATGAAAAGTACTACTCCGGTGCTGCTGGATAGAAGTGCTGGAGCAGAGTCTGGAATAGACTGCTTGTATCAGAGCTAATGCTAGAGATTTTAGATGATAAAGATATAATCTGATGCTCTTTTTTATTTTTGCCAATATTAGACTGATATCAGATACCAATGTCAGATCAAGACACCCCTAGATTCAGTTAATTAATTTCCACAAATTGTGTAAAACTATGATTTTGAAAGAGCTACTCACATATTTTCATTTGTGAGTTATGACAAAGTACATCCATCAGCTTTGTAAAGTAAGATGGTGAACATAACTACAATATTTAGCTTGACATCAGCGTTGAGGCTGCGCATAAAGGACACTAGTTAATGTTTTCTTCTCCTTTCAGGATAGCGACCTGCTGACATTTAACATCTCAGCCCATCACTCTTGGTGGAGCGAACATGGGCCGGGCTGTGTGAGAAGAGAGATGCCACAGGCTCCTGGGGTCCGAACCACGGAGAGCCACTCCTACATCACCGTCATGGGTTGCCTCATGGACTACCAGTACATCGAGGTGGTGCATAGCGGCATGCAGATTCTTGTTGCTGTAAGTACCTGTTACCCTATATGACATATTCAATACAAGCAGAGACCTCGCCTGCTTATTGTAGGAGTCTGAGATGTGAAATGCAAACATGAAAACAAAAGGAAGGGGATGTTTTTGTTTCTTATTTAAACATGTTTCTTAGTCTAATCCCACAGGGGGCTTTTATTTTGTCTGTCACTGCCTCTCCTCCTCTTTCCTGGTCACTGAATGAAAAATTGAGCTCTTGTTTTGTCTGGAGGAGACGCGGTCCTTCCAGCTGCCAACAGGTTCCTCAAACACTGGAGGACTGTTATTGTCCTGTTCATACAGCACAGTATGAATAGTCACATCCTGCCAGCATGCACATTTGCACACACTCATGTACGACTCACTAACCTCTCATTGGACAGGGTCCAGGGCACTCCTTGAGCTGCCAGCCCAGCAGGTACTTGGGTTCAGACATGCACATTACACACTGTTAGTCACAGCAGCAGCATTACAAGCTTCAAGCATCATTTTTACTCTGTTGCACTGCAGGTAAAGAGAGACTTTTTTCTAACTCAGTCGTTTTAGTAAATGTGTTGTGAATTTCATATTAGCAGAAGCTTCATCATCCACAGTACTGATAATCGAACCACCAGGTAGATTGGAAAAGTGTTACAATCACTGGAAGGACATAACTAGGATTCGCTAACGTTAAAAGTTACAGACATGTCTCAGAGCACCGAGCAATATATATCTGGCATTTCAAACAACAGCAACAGCACCATAGTGTAAGTCAAGTCCCAACGACACTGGGTGCTAGTACTCATGGGAAACGTAGTCTTTATCTGGATAGCCCTCACAGCACCTTTAAAGTCTTTCTTTTGCACCAGGATGTAAAAGTGCTTACTTGTGCAATAAACATGGGCACTATTTCTTGAGTTTTTATTATTTTCATTTTTCTAAGCCTGCTACAAACATGTCCTTGAAGAAATGCAGTTTTTCCATTTTTCTTTAGCCTCATGTATCAACACCAGAGGTTGCTTGTTGGTTGAGAGACTCTGAATCGTAGTATTCATCCCCTCACCCCCTAGGAGGAAGGTAATAAAATGGATGACCTCACTTAATAGCCTCGACTCTTTCTGAACCTCATTAGCCTCTTCACTATGGGCAGTGAATTTGTGTGTTACTCACCACAAATGGACTTTCACTCCTTCGACTGAGATAGAAATGGTTTTCTGGCATTATTAACATGGTGTTGTCCACCCAAGCATCAAACGGCATCTTCTTGAGAACAGTCTGGAAATTGGTATTGAAATCCCTGTGGCACAAGTTTCCTGACATCCTTGCTAAAAGCAGATCGCTGCTTAGGAAAATGGGGTCCTTTAGGGAGCCCACTGTTGGTTTTTATGTGTCTTTTTCTCCCTGCTAGAGAAAAGAGGAAGTTGGAGGGATTAATCAAAGGGAAAGAAAGAAAGTGAGTCCCTTTGTCTTTGTTAAAGAGGTTTCAAGGTCGCCATGAGAGGCCATTAAATATTTAGTTTGGGCTTCAAGGAGCATGTTTCATTAAAATGAAAAATGTGGATCCATTGGCAAGGCTTCATTGTCATCTATCTTGGATTCATCATAAGCCAAAGCTTTGGTTTTAGTAACATCAGCCCTTTGTTGTTGATTCTGCTGCTACAGGCAACATCCAGTCAAAAACGTAACTTCAAGGTTTAACGGATGAGCATGACACGGTTCAACCTTTTCAAACCGGGGTCATGTATTATTCAGCGATCCATCACTGAAAGGGAATATGTTGCTCAATGTCTGTTCTTATTTTATTCTTTTCTGCCTTAGCTGAAGCCACACCAAGCACCCCTCCAAAAATACACATTTCTACTGAGTGGCTTTGGTTTTTGCTGCTGTCATAAAAATAACTGATTCCTCCGTCAGTGTAGTCGGCAGAAAATCCACACGTACTTTTCCTTCTTCCTTTCATCCTCCTATCATTCTGTTGTCTTTCTTTTTACTCCTGTGCGCTGCCTTCGCTGTTAAATAAAACAGTGGAGTCTGAGAAAACATCTCCTGTGAGATGGAGGGTATTTAGAAAGAAAGGTAGGAGAGAGGAAGAGAAGCAGAGCAATATGTGATATTCAGTTTACATCTGTAGACATAAGTCTGACACGCTAACAGGAACAGTGAGAGATGTCAAAGGGTTGTTGGAGCTTCTCATAGAGCAGCTGAAGAGAGTTCACACACACACACACACACACAGATATCGTTTCGTTTAGTGGAGGTTATTGCTGCCACAGGCTTTTTCCTGTTACCTCTCTGTTCACTGGAAAGCAGCAGTATGGGGAGATCATGAAGTTTGGTTATAAGAGAGAAGAAAAACATTATCATATCATTCCTCCATCGCTCATTTCCTCTCTTTCTCTCACTTTCATTCAGCCCTTAAAAATCTCTTATCTAGAATCCTCTTCCTGTCCATTTTCCTGCCCACATCTCACCCTGGTTGACCTCATAGTTAATATCTTTCTCCTTCTCTCTCTCTCTTCCTCACTCTTTCTCCCTCTGCTCTCTCTTACCTTTTCCCCCTCCCTCTCCATGTCATTCTCCTGCTCTCCCTCTGCACTTGTCTTATCCTGTCTCATCCTTCCTCTCTGTCTTTTTCTTTCTCTCTCTCTGACATAGGGATAGGTACCTTTTACATCTGAGCTGATACGGTACAGATGCCAGGTACCTAGGATTCAGCACCAGTACTCCAGGGTACCAATTTTTGGTACTTTTGTGTGTGTTTATATGGTAATAAATGTTAATTTGTTTAATAATAACATCTCAAAATATTCCAATTGCACCATTTTGATTTCTCCCCTCGCTGATTTTCCCTGGTCCTCTCTATTGCTCACTTATTTCTTTTTTATTGTCTCCTTTTGACCATCTTTCTCTTTCTCAAGTCAAGTCAAAGTTTGACTTGACTTGACTTTTCTGTGACTGTGAGGAGAATCCGTTTGAACTGGATTGAAGAGTTACATCAATACCTGCTTTTGTGCCAGAGTCCCCAAACTCCAAAATAGTTGCTTGGTTTATAGCTAGTCACGTTATTGAAAAATATTTTCGAAAGGGGTCTGAAAGGTCGCTTAATATAGCGACAAAGTCCCCAAGATGGCAACACGTTTAAAGAAAATGAAGTTTTGGTCCTCGCAAAAACCTAAATAAACCATTTTTCAATGTAAATGTAATTATAGTTAATAAAATAGTTGTTTTTTCTGACAGGGAATAGGACTGGAATCGTTAGAGAGTATCAATAAGGATCCCCGATCCCCATCCCTATCACGATATCAGCACTGACACTGCTTTGTCACAACACTGTAAGTTTCACATTATCTGCCTCAGCAGATTATAAAGATCCCTGGATTAAAAGACTTATGCTGCTGTTGTGAGCAGTCATTAGGTCTGCTGGTTCCTGCCAACAAAAGCAAAACAAAACATGAGCGCAAGAAGAAGAAGACCCTGAGTCCAGAGGAGGGAATTAGTCTGCAGCTGGCCACTGAATGTTGTGTAAGGCTACTCAACGATCATCATAAAAACACCAACGAACCCACAATTCACTTCAAAGGCTGTCATCGCCAAGAGCTTCAATTGTGAATATGTTTTGCAGAGAAATGGATTTTTCTCAGATTAATTTTCCTCTAATGTTTGGTTAAAAAAACCATCTGAGGGTCGACGTGAAGAGAAAGAAAATACCACGGGAAACTCAACAGTTTGAAACAAGCAATATTAAAACAGTAAACCCTCTTTATGACCACACTTTCTTGGGAAGCGTCCACTGTTTACCCACTGTTCCCATTTTCCACCCTCTGTTTTGTTTGTTTCTTGTCAAGAGAGCTCTGATTTCCCTTTCACAAAGTCCAACCTTTCTGCATGTAATAAACAAGCATTTTTTTTCGGTCTTCTCATGGCATAATTTCTGCATGAGTGGACTCTAGTGCCTGTGTGTCAGATTTTTGGACGTCAACATGCTGTAATTTGACATGGAGGATGCAAATCAGCACCACAGATACTGAACAGCTCCGTGTAGTGCTGTGAAAGCTGTATAGATCTGTGTGTTTGTGTGTGTTTGTGTGTGTGCCTGCATTCAAAGAGGGGGCTGGTGGAAAAGCACAGGTGGATGCAGTCTCCACGGTCCCTATCTCATCATGTTTTGTCATTAAACATGCAGCTGCCCCACACACACACAAACACTCGTCTAATTTTGTGCAGAGCAGCCTGTGCCATATTGTCAGGCAGAGTGTCCCGTGTAATTAACCTACAAGACACCTGCAGGACCCCCACCCGTTCTCTCTCTCTCTGTTTCTGCTTTTTCTTTCTCCAACGTGACGTCTTTTACCTACAAATTCCTTTCATTACTCTTCTCTTAGTGGATTTTTTTCCTGACACTGAACCGCAATCAATGGTGTGCTAATTAGCTTGTAAATCGACTCAGTTATCTGTCACTGCACACTTGTGTAAACCATGTCGACTGTAGACAGGTAGTGTCGTCAACATCAAATAGATACCAGAAAATGCACAGATGTAGAACTACCTCCAACAGGTACTGAATTATGAAGATATCTCTGTTGCATCTTCATCTATAATTTCATAGCTTGCCACAAAATTCCCCAAAACTCTTAAAAGCCAGACAAAGATGAATAGAGATCAGATCTCCCTTTTAATACTATTTTTCTTTGTTCAAGACAATTGTTGACCAAACTCAACTCAACAACGAATCGTATTTATTAACAGTTACATAGTATTGTTGTTTGAAACATGACAATAAGCAAACTTTGTGAGTTTCTACCACAGTTTAGTAGCCGGCTACATTTGGCGCTAGTCAGTGCTCATCCACTAGGCAAATGTAACCTGGCTCTTTATTTAAATGATAGACTCAAGTTTGAACAAGTCACTGCAGAATTATTGCTGCATGTGGGTTGGAATAAACATTTTCACAAACAGCTTAACTTGTGTTTTAGCCTTTAGCCTATGCTCTGTCACTCTCCCATTAAGCTTTCTTCTGCTCGTCTTTGCCTTTCTATCAGAGGGAGAGGGTATCTTGAGAGAGAGATAAAAACTGACACAGAAGGGATTTCATCTGTTTCAATCCAAAATGTGAGCTTATCTGCTGTCCAATCTGATGAGTCTTGGATGTTTTATTGAAAAGTAAAAAGCTGGTTTTAGTTGCCAGATTGCTTCTGCGCATGCTTTGGCTCCACCAGTGCAATATCTTAGAGAATTTTGAGGTGAAGTTTTGCCTTCACATCTTATATCGGCTGAAGCATGGAGGCACCAAGTCCATTTAATATGTAGTCAATGGACAGTAGCCAATAGCTGCTACCGCTCTCAGCTAGCAACTACAGCCTGAGGCACAACATGGGAGATCTTTAACCACCTTCAAATGCATGTTCCTAACTTTTTAGTTGATAAACAGCTGTAACAAAATCTTTTTATACAAATATGTAGAGAAATAGCTTTAACAATGACGGATTAGTTGATTTTATGCATAAGATTCAACAAAAACAAACTTAGATGTAATAGCTGATGGGATGTAGGTGTTTTAACTCATTATTAGTTGAATAATTGTACTAAAAACCATCTAATGGTGATGCTAGCCTTTAATCATGAGATGAAGTCATGTTTAATGGACTGCTGCTTGTGAGCAAGTGCGCTTTTGTCAAAGGTGTTTGTGTGTCTTTTTGGACCGACACATTCAGTGTTAACCTGACCTTCATTAGCCTATGCAAATTCAAGTAACCTTCTTTGCTTGCGCTGCAGCTGGCCTTCTTCACACACACACACGCACACACACACACACACACACACACACACACACACACGTGAGCACACTGAGCCTTGAACTTCTGTACATGCTCATTACCTTTCGGGGGGGGGGCAGATAATGCTGAACAATCACAAATAGCCCCTTTTAGTTTCCTCTACATCAGAGTAAATAGTAAATGAAGGCCCACTGGAGCACAGCTTTGCTTTTGATGTTTTTCCTGCATCCAGCTCTGGACTTACTGTGCTCGGCTTTTTGCCTTTCTGCTTCCTCCTGTCAGTTTTCTGAATTACTGTTTACTACACAACAGTATGAAGAAGAAGACAGCCTGCAGAAAGCGAGTAAGGCGGCACATACTGTGAGACTGGCACAAAAAAAGGGCACATGGAAAAGAAAGTGAGAAAAGTGCAGAGTGCAAGAAAAAAAATGACTGGCAGCCAAATGAGTTCGCTTAAGTGTGGCACGTCCTCACAGACAGTCTGAGATCAAGCCTCGAAGGACAGGCGGGGCTTTATGAGCTTAATTAATTTGACACTAGTCTCTGAAATGATCCCTGAACTCTTGAAGTGACAGGGGGAAGTCAGAAAAGAAAGCAGGGTGACTCTGTGTTTGTGTGTGTGTGAGGATTAATGAACATGATTTAAGAGCTTTTAATATGCAAGGATGTATATAAGTAGGACTGCCACTTTTTATTGAGGACACTGACCTATATTAGCTCAGGGCAGCATGCCTGAAGCAAGAGGGCCAGCAAGTGTACACTTCTTGTTCTTCGCATTTGATGTTCAGATGCCACAGAAGAGAAAACTGAGGACATAAAAGAAGAGGGATGGGTATCAAGAACTGGTTCCTGTTAACAATGGACAAGTAATGGTTCAATCTATCGATAACATGAGCCTTTTATCTTAAGGATTCCCTTGTCAAATCTGTACATCACCGTGGAGCAGCCGGGCATTACATCGACTATTCTCCCCCATCTATCTTGGCTTAGCAGATATATAACAGTTTTCCAAGACAACTCTGACAACATCTAAAACTCAAAACTGTCAAAATACCAACAGGTTAATGTTTCCCCAAACAAGAAGTGCAGGCTCATGGCTGATTTCAGCAGAACTATGGCGAGCCCAAGGGTCCAAACAACTCAAAGCATTGCTAGGTAGCCTACTTCAGTCAATAACCTACAACAAAACAATACGTAATTACCTAACAAAATTTTTACTTTTTTTAAATTTATCTACAGCTATTGACCAATTTTATATTCATTTATTTATAAACTCAATGAAATCTCATTGATTCAGAAAATCTTTGTACACAGAAATTTCATAGAAGGCATTGATAAGGGAATTGTTAAAGAATTTTATCAATGAGCAGAATTGATAAGGGCACTTGCATAAATAAAATCTTATCAATACCCATCTCTAGATCAGAGTAAGATAAAGATATGGAAGGACATTCAGAATCAAATGCAAACAAAAAGAAGATACAATCTGTCCCTGCGTCCACAGTTATGGATATGAAACATTTTGCATTGCTCGAACTCACAGGTAAAGGTAACTGCTTTTAAACTACATTTATCACTTCTGCCATCTTCATGCCACATGGATTCTCTGAGTGCAACATCTTTGCCTCTGCTGTGACATGTTTCACTCTTTGCAGGACCATATGAAAATTAGACAAATGTGCCTTTAAACTTTGATATTAACACACATGTACACACTGTTGTCGCAAACAGCCTGTGCCCTCTGCTGTTAACACCGCCTTGTTTGACACTGACTTTTTTACATATGCTAATTCACATCCATTTCCTCACCCTCGTAATGGACAGGGTGAGGCTGGCAATTTGATACTAGAGAGAGAAAAAATGGAGCCAGAACGAAGCAAAAAGAGAGGGTTATGTATCTTATCTGGCCCTCACAGACAGTCAAATCCTCTTCTACTAGACACCTGGGTTTTCTCAATGAATACAACATTTAATCTACATCTTGGGGGACCTTATGTGAGCTGGAATGTATATATTACACATAAAAATACAACAACACCCAAATAATAAAATTCTGTACGCTGCACAGTTTTCTCTGTTGCTCTGGTTGCATAAGCCAAGAGTTAGGTTACAGGCTGAGTGTAAACAGTATAAATCGGGACCATCACACACTATGAGTCCTCCTCTGGGTTCTGTTTTTTTATATCCAGTGTGAGGAGGGCAGTGGGCCTGTCGCTGCTTTAATTGGCATGGCCAAGTGCCAACTCATGGATGGATAGATGGGTTGAGAGAGAAAGAGAGAGTGGGACTGTCTCTCAGTGTCTGTCTGAGTTGATGACAGCCATCTGCCTGTTCCACAGGCTATTTTCAGTATTGGTTGTCACTTGTGTGTTCATTCTGTTAGTTGTATGCACTTTTTGTGTGTATGAGATACTTTATGAAAACACTGCCAAACACAGCAGAATGTAGATACTTAAAATATGGGCAAGGTGTGGACACTTCTTCTCATTTATACCCGAGAACGAGTTAAAATGAACAAATAGTGAATGAATATCTATTATGTTTTAAGCATTTTTTTGCATATTAGCACTAGAATGCACTTGAATGTAAAAATCATGAGTTATCATATATTAAAAAGACACCCACAAAATAATATTGTATGAGTCACTTTAGACACTTGAGGAACATTGTCAATAATTTCACTCAGAAAAATTTAAAAGGGACATGTATATGTATTCCCACATATCTGACTGCCATTTTGGAAATGTTGGTTAACCACTTAAATCTGTTAAAACGTACTGTCCTTGACCTAAAAATATGTATTACATTCATTTTCAAGACTCTTTAAACATAGAAGTCCAATATTCCTTCTTCTTTCAGTCCCTCCGACTGTTATAAAATACAAAAAATAATACTGAATCTCTCTGTAGTTTACAGTATATTGGCCACATTGGTATGCACAATGCAACCTATTCTTTTGATAAAAAATTTAAGATAACTAAAATTTTTTTTAAATGCAGAATTTTCTAGTAGGTTACATAACAACACTGTATAGTTTTGCATGGGTCTTATGTTGGTTTTAACTGGTTTATTTATTTTATCCATGATTTCATAAAAGCATGTTGATCAGTGTTGCTTTAAAGACTGATTTTTACTTGTACATGGTGACATCTTAATATTTGTTTTTTTCCAATACAAATGTTAAAGCAGTGGAAATACAAAACAGAGTATTTCAAAGGCAAAAATTCACATATTGAGTTGTAATTATTGGAAGTGAAATCTAGTTCAATTAACAGCTCATCTTTCCACCTCTCCGTGTTTTTTCCACAGCGTTTCTTAATCTGCACAGCCACCAGTTTTCAGATATCAAGCCGGTGGCTCTTTTCCAGATGTTCTCTGTGATCTGTTTCTCCATCAAAGCAAACACACAGCTGTTTATCAAACCCCACGCTGCTGATGGCTCTGTGGAGTCTAACCTCTCCTGTTTGCTTGTGTGTTTACAGCTCCTGGGCTTCGTGTATGCCTGTTATGTTGTCAGCGCTATCACTGAAGAGGAGGACAGCTGTGAGTCATTTAACCTCACTCTTACACTCACCCTTACACACAAACATAAAGAGAAAACTATCAATGAGGCACACCCGGCAGATGGAAAATCTCCCAGGTTTAAGAGAACAGTGCTGCATCTTACTTCATCTTCCTTTCTTCTTATCCCAGCCCTCACTTTCACTGCCCCAGCTTTCCCTTGTCCCCCTCTGCTCTCCTCCCCCTCACCAGCTGGGTCCCTTCTTTCTCCCTCCAGAACCAAAGGAGCCATGTGTTCTCACTCCAGACCACCTTCAGCCCTTTCTTTCCTTTCTCTTTTTACACACACCCTTTGCTTCGTGTCCCCTCCTCTTTTCATTCGTGTGGCCCTCCTCAGTGTTGTTGTAAACCTGTTGTTTGCCTCCTTTAATGTACTCTGGCTTTCACTCTCCTCTCTCTATGTGTCTCCAGTTTGTTGCTCCAGCTGTCTGTTGCTTGGCTGTGTGTGTGTGTGTGTGTGTGTGTTTGTTTTGAACAACAAAACTAAACCTTCCCCACTTGCTGCTGTGCTCCAAGAGTCACTTTCCCACATAGTTCATGTGCCTCCTTTTTTCTAAAGTAGCTCCTCTGTGTTAAATCTCAGTCCATTAGCTACTGTTTAATGGCCTCAGTTAAACCTTTGACATCGAATCAGTTGAGGGCAGGAGTTAGCCTTGAAAGTTAATCCTTTCAAGAAGCAGACAGAGAATGATTTGAGAGTGTGAGAAAACTTGAAGGGGGACCATGAAATGAGTCAGAAGAGAAGAGGGACAGACTTCTGATTAATGACTCAGCTGCTGTGACTTCATAGACTGAAGGTCAGAGGTCATGCTCAGTGATAGTGAACCAGAGGGCAGGAAACATTTGATCTAAGGGATCAGTGAGAGTCATAAATATCTGATTGGCAGAGCCGTAACTCTTCAGCATACATTGTAACGTTCACATGTGTGAGAATTTACCATATGCTCACAGTAGAGACATCACATTAAGTGTGGGAGTCTTGAATACAGACATGATGTCGTATGGCGTTATTCTTGTTTTCAGTTCATTTTTAGATCGTTAAAATCTATCGGCAGTCAGTATCTTTCAAATCAGCATGTTAAAAAGCCTATTTATCCTTTTACTGAGTATGTCATATAACAGCCTTCAAAAACTCATTAGCTTACATTACAGGAACTAGGAAACCAACATTTCATAAGCTAAGAAATTTTACAGCCAACATTTAGTTTAATATATCATATCTTTAAAATTGTATTATGTTAAAAAAACATGAATGCACTTACGATGGTACAGTTACATATGCTAATAAGTAGCTGAAAGCTAACATTAGCCGTCGTCTGTCTGTGGCCGATGAGTCTTCAAGTATTTTCCCTTCAACAGAAATCCATGATTTAAGTTATCACAAGTATATTCAAGAAGCTTTTTTGCAGTAGAATGACAGAGAACATCAATCTATAGCTGCCAGTGCAACACTTGTTAGGAGGCTAACATTATATTAGCAGGAAAAAATATTACCTAGCTAGAATGACTTTTTTGAAAGCTAAGTGTCCAAAAACATTTTCTTTCTCTTGTTATGAAGTTGTGGTCTTAAGTGGCTAATGCTACTAGCTGTCAGTTGACTTCAGGCTTTGAGTTAAAAAAATATATTAATACGTGGTATAAAGCCACATTTCTCTTTTAAGTCTTTGACAACTGTCAAATGTAAGGCATAATGCCACTACTTTTGGACAGTTTAGTCAACCGACTTATAGTTTTTGATTAATCAAGAAGATATAAAAGGGAAGTTATGCATAACTAGAACACAACAATATGACACTGGTATAACATTTTGGTTTAACACCTTTAGCTTTACATAAAAAGAGCCACTTGGCAATATTGCCTCTTCTGCTTTTACACAGTTTGGCCTTTTAAATTCAAGCTTAGTAAACAAGCTCTCTATGTGAGAATTAGCTAAGATAACAGGAATTTTTTTCAGTTGTTGACACACGCTCTGAGCGCTGCTGATATAACATTAACTGGGAGGCAAACATTTTATTAGCAAGGAGATAACTACCAATCTAGTATGGCAATGTAAGACAGCTAAATGTGAAAAATGTGATTTCATCCACTTCTTATCTGGCCATGTTCTAGCTAACTAAATGTTGATAGTGGCTTTTGTCTGACACTGTTGTTGATTGCTTTAGTGAGACATAATGCTATAGCTATAGGGGAGTTTAAGGGCTTTGCAAGAGACTCAATTGTTAGATATTATTAAATTAGGAGTATGACATCATTGTAGTATTTTAGTTTCCCACCCTGAGCTTTACATGAGAAAAAGGTGGCCACTTAGTGAATGTGGCCCAATCGGTTTTTGCACTATTTGGCCTTGTAGATTCAAGCTTAATGAACAGACTCTCTCTGTGAGGATTAGGTAAGATTAAAGGAAGTTTCTCAGGCATTCATACACACTCTACGTGCTTGTTAAATGCTAATTATGGAACCAAGGCGCAATCATTTCAGTCCCTTTTGTACTAAACCAAGACTCTAATTTGATATGAAAACAGAGTAGTCAACAAAGCACTACATGCACTAATTCCATTTTCAACTGCACCCTCTTATAATTCAGGTGATGTGGTTTCCGTGGGTGTTCCTGCTATAGAAGCCAAAGCGGTCCTTTACCAATCACATACCAGAGATTCACTGTCTGTGAGTGGTTATAATCGCCACGGGTGTCATGTGACCACTCTTAGTTCTGGCAGCAGCACTTAATAACCCGTCTACTCTCAGAAATCCCAGGAGAGAGCTGCAGAGAGCGCTTGATTAAAGAAAATTTGGTGTGAAAGCAGGACATGGTGTTATTTTTTATTGGTTTTAATTATGTTGTGGTTGTTTTCTGATCCATGCTGTGCAGGGGGAAAAAGGCGCTGCTACATCCTTTCCAACTGCTTCCTCTTTGTTATTGTAATCAGCCCTTTGCCTGCTCACACATACACGTGTCTGTGGTCATGAAGACACAGGTGCACAGGAACACACACACACACTCACAGCAACACAAAAACCAGCCAAGGCTTTTTGCTGCTCTCATTTCCCGCTCCCATTTGATGTGTAGATTAAAGGCAGTCTCTGAATCAGGCTCCCTGGCTGCCTCAGCATCTCTCCTCCCACCCAGAACTTTTTCCTCTGCTCTCACAGCCTTTATTTCTGTTCCCATTTCTTCACATAGATGGAATAATCACGTATCAGAATCAGATTTCTGTGTGTTCAAGAAATCTCTCTGCCCCCTCTCCCAGCTCAGCTTTAATGGGGTGTGCTTGTAAAAAGTTAGAGGTCTCTGGTCACTCGTCATATCTGGCTCATTAAGCGCCATGCAGGTCAATAGTTTCCACAGCTGATTGCACCTCGCTAAGAGAAGAAAGATGAGATGAAACCCCAGGAGAAGTAGAAAGATAAGACAAGGAGGGAAAGACAATAAGATGAGTAGAGCAAAGGGAGGTGTTAAGTGAGGAGAGGGGGAAAGATGATGGGGCAAAAAATGTAAAAACAAATGATACAAGACAAGATGGGTTTCTTTACCAATAAGAAGATAAGACAGCGCTCTCTAACTCTCGAGGGAGATGGGTGAGTTAAATTTGTGTGCTCAAGCTTGCGTAAATAAAATGGAATGAAACATGCAAGAAGCAAAGAAGACAAAGTGGGCAGAATAACAAGCATCATATACGATCAGTTGGACAGGGCTCTCAGGCTTTGTGTGCCTGTGTACGTTTGTATTTATATGTGTAGATCTTCCCTCATCCCTCTGTCGCTCAAGTGTACCACTCAAAATATGCACTCCTGTACCTATAAACCTCCTGTATTTGTGTTTTTGTGTAGAAGTGTGCATGTGTTCGTGTACATTTGTGTGTGTGTGTGTGTGAATTTGTTCCACAGTTATCGGTGGCGAGCAGACACACCGACAGAGTGAGTGGTGGGGAAAATCCTCTTTGTAAAGTAGGTCATGGAGTTAGAAGCCTGGTGCCGGGATAAGCTCGCTTTAGCATGTCTGCTAATTATGCTGCCGCCCCTCTGTGCTGAGTCACATCCCCAGAAAATCCTCTGCAGCAGACACACCAACCAGGGGGCTGGATGGGTGTCTGGGCGGCGGCGTGTGTCCTCAGGTTGTGAGAAAAGGAAAGAGAAGGTCAAAAAATACACGCTCTCATGTTAAAGTGCTGTTTGAAATGATGTTGGACCAGTACAGTGTGAATATGTCTTCTCAGGAGATGTAGCGGCATGAAAAGCACAGGTGTAAATAATGGAATGAATGGTGGCTGAAATCCATTTAGCTGCTCAGGGTCCTCTTGCTCTGTGTGCTGGCTCACTTTCACACTCACTGTCTCAATTGAGCAGCTGCATTCTTCAATATCTGCATTTAAAGTCAGATTTGGACAAGGCTGCTCTGCGCTATTGACTGCTTCAATGCGTCCAAGAAATTTAACATGTTACCCCATATTTTGAGTGTCCACTGAATGATATGATGATAATATATACGTTATTGTCCCCAGAGGAAAAATGATTCTTTACTTAAAAGTCGAGTACATTAAACTGCCTCTACAATTGCTTTGATGAACATTAAGTGCTTCAATCAATCAAGGAGAAGATGCAAATAAATCATTAGCAGCCCATCCTGTTTCAAGGTGAACAGCCATTATTCTTGTGTAGTGTAGCGAACATCATAAAAATGTCACTGATCTAGATCTTCAGACTCAAATGGCATAAAATCAAAAAGCTGGGCAATAAGAGAATCATTTGACAGGACAGAGACACAAAGGTGAGCTGATGTTCAGTGTCACAGCACAGGAATAATGTCCTTTATCTGTCCCTGTGACAGTGATTTTTCACACCACAATATTTGTTGATATTTGTTTGTTTATGAAGTGAAGGTTTCTAATAGATTACCTGCACAGGTGTTTTCACTTCCGCTGCCTGATTAGAGCCATACTGAACAGACTGGGATGATTGACAGCTCTTTTCTCTCTCGCTCGCTCTCTCTCTTCCCCTGCTCATGTTGTACCTGGTTGAGTTTGGATTCATTTTTATGAACATGAGGCTTTACTTTATGTAAATTTCGCTGCAAAATGATGAGAAAGAGACAGAAAAGCTTTGTGTTTTTCATCACATGAATTATAGATTTGGGACATTATGACTGGGTCAGTGCACACATGAATATAAATGACAGAGAAAAACAGGGAGCTTTTTGTGAACAAGAAATTAGAAATTTGTAATTTCAGTGACACAAAGTGATGTACAGTGATATAAATAAATATCTGCGTTTTCTGTCTCTTTGATGTTATATTATTCGATAAACTTTCCAGGATCACATGGTGTAGTCTCACCGGAAAACCTTCTCTTCTTTATACGGATGATTAACTTTAAATACCCTCTCAGCCAAACATGCCTGAAGAGTTTTCATATGCAAAATAACTGAGCATTAAAACAGCTGAACTAACCTAGTAGCCCAGAAAGCAATGATAGCTGTGTAATGGTGTGTGAGGACAGAGATGCAGTGCTGCAGAGTGAAGCCAAGTCTGAGGAGCTCGCTTACATCTCGAGCGTGTGTGAAGCTGAGACAAGGAGAGGGAGGAAAAGAGAGAGAGAGAGACTGTAGCTGTGTATTGTAACTCACCACTTACGGCCTGCCAAGCCTCTGAAGTCTTGAACTGTCTGCCCTTTATCTCTCCCTCTCTTTGTCTCCACTCTGTCTCTCCTTGTTTTCCTCGATCTTCCTCACACTGTGCCCTTTTATTCGCACCCTGTCTTTCTCTCCTGGCTTTTTGTCCTTTTATCTCTGCTCCTCTGTTTCATTTCACTGTCCGCACCGGCCACACTTACACACAAACACAAACATGGAAGTAGATGCATCAGTGAACTGCGGATTGACTGTAAGTTTGTCTCCTGATTCCAGCCAGTTTCCACTTGAACTGAAACATTATCATCTTAAATTACTCCCTCTCTTGTTCAGGGGGCTCCACACAGATGCCTTAAGTATTGACCTACATACTTTTCATGTCTGCAAGTGTCCACACAAGTAAAAATCCGCTCGTCTTTTCTGCCTGGAAGAAACTGAGCTCAACCTCTTTCAGAGTTACGGGATCACACACGCAGATCAGCTGCCAATATCAGTTTCAAAGCAAGGACACGTTGAAAACACTGTTCAGCTGTGTTTCCTCTCAGTACCTCGATCCGTTTTTAAAAAAGCATCATCCACCATGAAAATGCCAAAAATGAGAAGAGTGCTTGGACTGTCTTTCAGAATGGAAAGGCCATTTGAGCTTTCAGCTTTCCAGCATTTCGGCTTTCCAGCTTTAGCATTTATTCTGTTAGTACTGAATGTTTTTGGGACTGTGACAAATAAGAGTTGGAATCAAAAATATGAATTAAACTTCTTAAAACTTCATGTTGGATGTTTGTTTAAAGGTGTAGTTTGGTTATTTGTTGGTGTCATAGTATATTAATTGGCATTTTGAAGTGCAGAGGCACGAGAAAAAAGAGGTACAAACAGAGCACCTTTTAGCTCCCAAGAAGACACTTTGTGTATTTTGACTCCCAAGGCAGCACTTATGCAAACAATTCAAGAGGACACTATTGCACACATTTGGCTCCTGAGGGGGCACTTTTGTGTGCTTTGGTTCCTGAAATGGTACTTAAGCACATGTATGGGCTTCCCAGTGGGCACTTAAGCATGCATTTCGGATTCTGAGAGGGCTCTTTGGTGTATTTTAGCTCATCAGGGAGCACTTTTGGCACATGTTTTGGCTCCCAGGAAAGCAGTTATTCATGTTTTAACAAGCCAATGGGGCAGATAAATGAGGTTTGCCAACCTTGAGGGCACTTCAGGTGTGTTAAAGCTCTCAAAAATGTGCTTAAGCCCAAGTTTGGCATCTAGGAAGACACTTAAAAAAGTGTTTTAGCTCCTGAGAAGGCTCTTTCAGGTGTGTTTTGTCACCCAAAAAAAAGCACTGTAGTGCATTTTGGATCTGAAGAAGGCCCCATAGTGAGTGTTTTTTAACTATTCGACCACAAAAGTTGAGCTCAGTGTAGCATTATATTGACCAGTATTTTTTAGTTGAGTGCGGTATATTTATTTATTTTTTCTCCTTGGAGCTGCAAAGAGATGTCAGATGAATGCTTGCAGAGATTAATGAGGAAAAGGTTTCCAAATTGGAGATGCAATGAACACGCTGACATAGACTGAACTATAGAGTGGAGGAAAGGAACACAGGGTTGTGGATGTGAGTTTAATAAGGTGCAGTAGTGAAGGTTTTTAAACGGAGGATGTCTTCATTAGAGCGAGAGCAGTTAGCAGCGTCACCTGTTGAGCTTCAGATTCAGAGCTTGGAGACTGAAGATATACTGCCGTCTCCTCAGAAATTGCTTTGCTTTCAATGCTGCACAAGAAGCACAAGGGGGAAGGAATTTGGCTATTAAGTTTGAAGATATCCTTTCACAAATGGAAATTTTGACCTATTTTTGGTGCTGGATAAAACCACCAGAGTCATTAGAAATCTTCCTCCGGAGACTGTGAAAATCTGTGCCACATTTCTCATCAATCCTTCAAATATTTGTCCTGATATTTCTCCCTCGAAACCAAAGTGTGTGGATTGACAGACTGACGGATGGACCGACCCACTAGACGCTGCCATCCCCAGAGCTGCCAGTGTGTCTAAAAATGGCAGCTGTCATTATCATCAGACTGTATTCCTGTGCACAGTTTATCATGGTGGGGGGATCGGTCCCCACCTGCTCCTAATGAGAAAATCACTGAAACAGAAAAGATCAGGGAGGAGTTGTGTGCATGTGTGTGTTTGTAGGGATGGGATAGAGAATCCTAGGAAACCAGGACAGGGTCAAACACGCACACACAAACCAAACACCCTGTGGCTCTCTTCCTTCATCCTGTCTACATATCAGTATTCTGCAGACCACCCTGGCCTTCCCTTATCAGGATGGGGCCGATATGGCCGTACAGTAGCTTCCATGCCTGGCATCTGTCCGTTTTTTCCCCTCAGCTGTTTTAAGTTACAGATCTGCCCATTTTTCCTTTTTCCGACATCCTATTGAATGCGTTTTTGGTCTCTTTTTCCACTGAATCAGCTTCAATCGCCATCTCACATGATGTTTTCAGAGAGCTCCTGGACATGTTGGCCTCTTTCACATGCACCCCTCAGGCCTAATCTCTCTGCCCCCCTGTCAGTCAGACCGCCAAGCAAGCATGCCCCATCCTCCTTTTTCCCCCCTTCTTCTTCTTCTCCTCTTAGCTTTTGTGTTTTCTCAAGAGTCCCCTTCACCTCAAAAAACATCTGAATCCCTCATAAAAACACACAGCACTTTGGTCACAAGTCTCTCACTTTGCCTTGACACTTTTGGACTCTAAAGTGAGAAAGTAAACAGAGAGAGTTGAGCGCTCTGTCCGTGTGGAAGGTCACCTCTGTTCCTCAGCGATAAAAAAAGGCTTTGGCTATTTTGACAGCTGGCCAGCTTTCACCTGTTCCTGAGTTTTCTCTCTCCAGCTGCAGGCAGATACACAGAAGGGAGAAAGTTACAGCAAAGATGTTTTTTTATTCCATTCTGTTCTTGTTTACTTTTCAAAGCTGAGACTTTGAAACACTTTCCCTCATCTTTTTTAATCCTGCAACTTCTCAAGTCTCCACTTCCCACTGCATCATTTGTTTCCATCTCACATCTTATTTTAGTTCATGTTTTTTTGTCATTTTACTCCCCTCACAGCGTGTTCTGTTGTTGTCTGTCTTTTGATTTAATCCATCTTTATTCATGTTTCATCCTTTTTGTTTTCAGTTGATTTCATTGGTGGATTTGACCCATTCCCACTCTACCATGTCAATGAGAAACAAACTCATCTTCTCTTAAAGCCCATGTACCTGTAAGTATGAATGCGCTGGCTGACCACCACATGTGTAAATGTTCCTGTGTGTTCTACATGTTGCAACACCCAGTGAGCGTTCATCTGTTGAAAAAATGTTCAAGAGATACCCAGAGTCCCAAAAAGACACTGGAAACTTGGTTGAAAGTCAGAGTTTGTTTGACAGGTCTTTGTTTGGACCAGATTTGAAATGGAAATATGCTCCATCACAAGATTTGTCTCACTTCATGACCTTTAATTATCACAACCAGTAACTTATAATACGACGCAAAACTAAAATCCAAGCAACAATCTCTTATTCTTGAGTAGAAAGTGTCTTATTTAATATGAGCCACATTCACCTGGAAAGTTCAGAAATATTTGATTTCAGGATTTTCAAAGACAAAGAGTAATCTTCTGATGGGTTACGAGAAAATTACTTGTCTAGTTTAGTCTTGTATTAACCCTGTGGTGCATAGTGGTCACTACAGTGGACACCTACAGTATTTTTTAACTTATTTACTCCTAAATTCAATGGTTCATGTGGTGGAAATTCATATTAGCCGGTGTCAGGATATTTTTAATCTTCTTAGGGCTTGAAAAATGTTTTCAATTCTTTTTCCAAATACATATGTATATTTAAAATGTTATAGACAAACATTTGAGGGTAAAACAGCATAATAACTGTAAATTAATCAGTATTTAAATGGATGAAAGAGAGTAATAATGTTTCCCAAAACATTAAAAAAAAAGATTATTCATGAAATTACCAAAAAAAAAAAAGAAAAGAAGTCAAACAAAAAATAAGTCATATTTAATTAAGCTCACACTGTTTTATGTTGAATGCTCAGTTACAAATATTTGAAAAAAAAATGGAAAACTTTTTTTCATGCTTTAAGACAAATAAAAACACTCAAGGGAAAAATCCTGACACTGAATTTCATTATTCATGCATCAGAGGGTTAATACATTTTTGTTACAAGAAACTTGACAAGCAACTTGTAAATGCAGCTTGTAGTTAGTCAGACATTTTTTAATAATGATTGAGATGTGGAAACCTGCTTGGATTTTAATTAGCTGTATTGAAAACTGAGGAAACACTGTGTCTGTCTGACCCATGGAATAGTTCTAATAATGCCATGATAATTTATTTTGGTGTTCCAGTTTTTGGCCTTGCTTTCCTCATTTTTCAGTGTCCGGTTTTTGCCAAGCACTTTCATTTCGGTGCATCCGTATTATTGAGTATTTAATCAGTTTCAGGAGGTTAGAAAAACAAAACAGCCTGTTTATAGTTCATCTGACAGGTTCTGTCGGTAAGTAGGTTGGTAGGTTTGACTCATGTCTTGGTGTTAACTTCCCTCTAAAACATGCTTCATCCTGTCAAAGAGCTTCAGGGCGAATAGAAAGGCCGTTCCAAACCCTGTTGTGTGTTTGTGTGCATGTCTAAAGTGCACATGTGCTCCAAAACACCACAGGCAAGCACTGCTGGGACCACATGGAGAAAAACAAACAGAGATCTGTCTCAAAATAGGATTAATCTGTTAGGTGATGCAGAGGACTTAATAACAATAAGCCCAGGAAGTTATGTTATAATTCTCTGCCAACATGGCATGAATATTTTATTAGCTCCTTGACAGTTTAATCAGCTCCGTCTCTAATGGGAGGAAGTTTTCGTCTTCCCAATCTAGTGGGAGTTATATCCTGGAGAAATTTATCCAATGTAGTGAGTGTGTGTGTATAAGTGTGTGCCTGGATTGTGCATAAAAACCTCTAACTCTCTCTCTCTCTGCTCTCTCTGTTCTCTGCAGGTCTACGTAAATAGAAGACAGAGTGTCCAGCGGGGAGGTGACACAGCAAGTTCCCACGGAGACAAAATGGCTGTTTTGACACAAACATCCCGGTGCACAGGGGAGCACGCCAGACATTCCTCCTCCTCTTGATTTCAGTCCTTTAAACATGTCATTTACTGGTGTGCTGCCCTGGAAAAACACACTCCTGACTCCAGTAAGGTTCATTGTTTCCCAGAATGAGTTCAGGAATGAGGGGATTACGGGGAAACAAAGGCTCATATTTTGTAAGTAGGGAAGTATCCATCATTTTCTTTGTGTTGAGTCTCCACTGAGGTCTCACTGTGACCAGCCCGGAGTGATGTAGCCAATAACATGACTGTATAGAACATGTACAGTATATAAATACATAGTGGATGTAATCAGGGACTGCCCTGCATTCCCAGTTTGCGGTGCTGTGTCTTAGAGGACTCGGTGATTTAGCATGTTATTGCTGGTTTGGCTCAGATCGTGGCCGGAGGGCTGAATTACAGTGCAATCTGCGGAATGAGCCATTGTGCGCTCCCTGTTTACTTTAGGCCAGGATCTGTGTGAATAAATACACTAGCAAAGCAGGATGAGGCTGGGGAGTGGAGAGGTAGAGAGGGGAAACGATGGAGCGGGGACAAAAGCACCAAACCTACAGGGGGAATGCATCAAAAATAGAAAATGTAAATAATGAAACAAGAAGAGGGGGAGGAATTTTAGATGTAGAGTTTGTGAACTATCATGAATGCAAGTGCGCATTAGAGGTGTTTCAAAACCCAAGACAAGCACGTGAGTCTTAACTTTTATTTCTGGAGTCTTATTCATGTGACTATTTTCACCAACAGCCGAGTCAGTGTGTGTGTGTGTGTGCGTGTGTAAACCGTCAGATGTTTTGTTAAAAAAGGAGCTTTGAATTCACTCCAGCTACCAAAACACCTCAGCTGACAGAGGTGATCATTACACACTCTCAAACAAAAGATTACACAGCATATTTTTAACTTCAAGAAAGTGATAGAAGGTTTTTTTTTTTGTTTTTTTTTGTCTTTTTGTTCACGTTACACACAGCAGCGTTGAGACTTCTGGGTCTGGTCTTCTGTGTAGAAGTAGCATGGCCGTACCTGAGCTGTGTCTCCTGTCAGTTTAGATCCTCAATGGTGATAGTTTGTGATTGTTTCATAGCATGAATTTTACAGGGTTTGTATTGTTATTATGTGTATAACATATTAAGCAACAGCAAAAGAGAAAAACTGATGTCTGTCTGCGTGTGTGTATGTGTGAGCTGGTGAAACTGTAGCTGAAATTTGCTTCCTCAGATTTCTTATGTGTGACTCAGCAACAAAAACACGTCTGTATTCGGGAAAAAGTTTACACATGTAGGTCATATCTCTTTTACTGATTGATTTTGTAGCACTTTTATTCTTGATGTGGGATCCTTCAGACCTGAAAGCAAACTTCCATGTTGCCTCACTTCCTGTGACTTGCTACCGCCCTCTGGTGTTCAAAGTGAGCATGTACAAATTGTAAGGCGCAATAAGGTCCTCAATTTTTTCTTCATTTTTTCTGATCTGTTCATTTGCTGGTCATGCAGGATGATTCAGCACCTTGCCGTGACTGTTTCAGTGTTACTCTGTCATAGTTTTGTGTCATTGAAATCACACAAAAAGAAAAGATATGTCCTCAGATCCAAGTTGAAATTATCTTCTTATCTTTTTGAGTTCTGAAAAACAGTTTCTTTTTGCTCATTCTGTCTCCAAAAATAATCTAAGGTTTGTTGTTTGTGATATCAAAAGTTCTCCACTGCCACCAAAACAGCTGTTTGCAATATGCAATAACTTATGCACCATTCTTGTTTGTTATATATGATTTAAAGTTTACACACCCCTGTAAGTTCTGCTGGTGTGTGCGTTTGTACAAGACACAAAGCACCTCATATTGTATCATAATCAGTATTAGTAGTTCATGCTACTTAAAAACATCATGTAAAAACTAGTCTTCCTCTCAGTGCAATACAGCCTCTTCCTAAAGCCTGATAACTGGAGTTAGTTGAACCTGTTAGGGTTGTGTATGTGTGCGTGTCCCACTTATAAGAACCACTTGTTTATAGATAACTTCTTTGCTTTTGAAAAGTGAAAAAAACAACACATTTCCTCTTTTATTTTGTGTTTGTATTGCCCCATCTCCATGTGACCTGATTGTGTAATGCTATTTATCCAGAAATGTGCTTCGTGGTCATGTAAATAGGTGTTTGTTAATAAAAAGAATGTGAACTTTTACTGATTTTGTCATCATTGAAAAAAACAGTCATTCAAAAAATGTCATCCACACAACAAACTGAGCTGCTAAAGTAACAAAAACAAGCTCATCTTGCTTTATTTTATTGGTACACGGGGGCAGACAAAGTCCAGAGGATACCATTCGTGCAACACCTGCCCCTGACTGTCCTCTTATTCAGGACATGAAAGCTCGCACGCTGCCTCTGATCACAGCTCTGCAGATGGGGCAATGACGCAGGCTGGCGGCGCAGTCCCCACACACCACCAAATGTCCACAGGGGATGAAGACGATGGACACCGGTTTGTCCATGCACACCTTGCATGTCCTCTCCTCCTGGAGCTGCCTCAGTAGCTCCTCTGGGCTCGGGTCCTTCACTGATGGAGAAACCACACACACAAGCACACACAAACACAACCATGAGGACGCTGGCACAAATACAGGCCAACTTCTGTGTGTCCAGTATGATCACTCTTCGCAAAAACAGAAGATTGCATTAAAGTGACTGAGGACTTGTGCAAAGTGTCATCACGTATTTGTTTTGAAAATGAAAGTAAATCAGATCTTTTTAAACTACTTTTCTTTTTCAAGATAAGTTTTTACCAGATACAAATGTGACAGCAGACTTTGAGAGTTTATACCATAGTTTAGTAACCTCTATTAGCACTACTCACAGCCTGGTGCTCTGAGACATATTGGAGAAGCGTAATTAGAACGAATCCTGGTCATGTCTTACCAGTGCTCATCTACCAAGCAGAGCAAACATAACCCCACTCTTCATTTTATTTATAGACTCTAGCTCGTGTTTTAGATTTTGGCCTGTGCTCCTGTTTCGTCATCTTCTTCTTTTCTGTCCCTTTTCTGTCAGACAATCAAGCTCCAGTGTTCACAACTACAACAAAATAAATCCAAGAAATCATTTTTAGCAGAGAGAAACAGATCTCTCTTCTCACTGCTAAACTTTGTCAGCTGGGGTGGCATTGTCATAAAGACTTCGACATGCCGTAGATCAATCTGGTCCAGTCTGACTCTATCATGAAGCTGAAAATTAGCTTTTAGAAAAAAAAAAACTACTTTAGCGCTGATAATCTAATTTTAAATTGGGAGTCATGATGAGGTGTATTTTTATGCGACTTTTTCAAGATCACTTAGAAAATCCTCATAGTCCCTTTAAGGTGTCGATCTCTTACCTCTCTCTCTTATGGTCGTTTGTGTCACATTTCCTGAACTTGGACCCTGCCTTGTTCCAGTTTCTATTGGAAAAAGAAATAAAAAGCAATCCATATGTAAAATAACCTAAAAAGAAGAATCAACCAAGACTTCTGAGTGTGGAAAATGTCACTGTTGCCTCTGCTCTGTGGCCCCCTCTGTCTCTCCTCCTGCTCCGCCTGCAGCACGTCAGTGACCAAGTCGGACACAGAGGTGTAGTGCTGGCCTGTCAAGAGGTACTTAGTGTGAACCAGACTCTCCACCAGGCCAGTTTCAAAGCCCATCTGCAGCACCGTCTGCACCACGGGAGACAGCATGGCCGAGGAGGCTGCCAGACCTCCCACCATATCTGAGAGAGATGAGACAAAGGCCCATTGGCAGATTAAGGAGGAAATTAAGGATGCACCGATATCAGTACTCGGTATTGGTGCTGATACCACACTGAAGTGCTTGTACTCGTAAAAGTATATTGAGTGCTCAAAGTAGAATACCACTATGAGCAAGTTGACTTGTCATTGGCGCCCAGGTAGAGGACTGTTGACTGGTAAAATGCCAGCAATGTGTGCAGGTGCATCATGGTCTTCATTTCATTTGTTAAAATGAGAGAGTATGGAAATAAAAGGTATTCATAAAGTCACATAAGAGCTTCTAATGTTCTTATGTAGAACTGCAGTGATGTTATTGAGTATTTGGATTGGTACTCAGTATCAGGGAGTGCTCCAAGTACCTAAACTTGTACTCAGTTTGATAAAAAGTGGTATCAGTGCATCCCTAAAGGAAATATACATTATCTAACAAATAGGGACATAAATGACAAATCTTACTTTTGTGTGCTATTTTATTAACATTTCGACCTCACCACTTCAGCTTATCTTATGAAGGTAAGGTAAGGTTCACTTTATCATCCTCAAGGGGCAATTCATTTTACAGTCAGCAGTGATAAAACAAACAAAAAATCTTAACACACTGACACAGTCACAGTACACATTTGCGGTCATTCAGAAGTCTGAGAGTTGCAGGGACGAATGTATTTTTAAATTTTTTTCCTTAACCCGGCAGAGCAAACCTGCGCCCAGATGGCAGCAGGTTGTAAGAGTTAAAAAAGGACGAGTGCTATCCGATAAAATCACTTTTGCTTTCCATGTGGCTCTGGCATTATATAGAACTGAAAGGTCATCAAGGCTGAGCAATTTTACTGGACACTCTTACAATGTATTCCAGTCTTTTCTTATTTTTAAGAGTCAGCATTACATAGTATAGAATAATTGCTCTCTCGTGACTAAAGTGAAAGCAGGAGCAGAAGTCTCCAATTAGTTATATATTCTTGAAGGAAACATCAATGTTCGGGTAACTGAGCATACAGATATCTTATTTTCAGCAGATGCACAAAGAAAAGGATCAAACCCACTTCTTTCACAGAGTCAGTGTCAGAGCCATAATGTTTAAGTCAGGGTGATGTTAGAATAACTGAATCAAGAGGCTGCAGCCTTTGTTTTGTCATGTTCAGTATTTCATCTGATGTATGAACATAAAGAGTGGGAGTCAATTCTTCTACATTGCAGAATAAATCAGATAAATATCAGGATTAAAGTAGACTGATATCTTTGTAGACACATCTTTCATCTCTGTGTGACTTACCGTTTCTGGATCCAATGTCTCTGCCCATGGTGCTCTGTGATCCACCCTGAAATCACATTTTACATTCACAGTGAAAGTCACCAATTGTTTTTACACGCAGCAAAGCGTTGAATTCCTCACTTTTAAGTGTGAGGTTATAGTTTGTGCTGAGTGCCAAACAGATGCTATTCTGAGCAGAGAAGAGGATTTAAAAGCTCTCACCACAGTATCACCCAGATGGAAGTGAGCATCCTGTATGTTGCTAATGTAGTCCTGTCCTCTCGACTGGATTAAAAACTCACATCTGGGACAAAGAAAGATACTTATTTATCATACAGAATACAATATGTTCACACCAAAAAGCCACAAGTTTTTATGTCTTTAGCTGCTTTTACCGTGGAAACCACTTAGCGTGCTCCTGCCAGGGGTCGTCCCCGGGCTCCCAGTTCCTCAGCCCTCCATCACAGTAGAAGCACTTGACGTTGTCGCCGTGACCTGTGAAGATGTGAAGAACTACTATGAGAAAACAAAGTGCATTTGCTTCACAGCAGCATCACAACAGCTTCACAAATGGCCATACAGGATGATTTTGTTGTCCCCTGTGGACAAAGCATCACCTTGTCTCTTTGTTTTTCCCAACATGAACATGCGTAGATTTTGCTTTCTGACAAAAAGTCTCATCCTGTTGTCTTTTGACAGCCATATCTCTCAATTTAGATCCAGGCTATAGAACATATTTTAAATAGGGGCGATTCTTAAACTTGTGCACTGCAAAAACCAAAGTCTGAGCAAGATTTTTTGCCTTGTTGTTATTATTTTTTAAATGTCTTTTTAGACTTGTTATGGGCCATATTTTCTGGACCAGTCCAGAAAAATATCCTTGCTCAAGCTATTTGAAGGTGAAATGAAAAAGGGACAGAGGAAAAAGAAATCTGCCATTGGGGAAAGAAACACGTTCGCTGCATTAAGACATAATTTTAATTTCAGAAACTTGAACAGCACGTACTTCTTACCCCATCGGCAACTTTTTATACTCATTTCAAGCAATTTGAATATCTATTTTGTATTTCAGTAGCTTGAATTTAGATATGTTCCTGCACTTGCCAGTTGAATGTGGCTCATATCAAGACTAAAAAGACAGTTGTTGCTCATAATAGGACATAAAAACTTGCTTTGACTTTAGTTTTTGCACTGTGGTAATTTGTTTCATCTATTCTTTCATCTATATCTAAATACATCTAGATACATCTATGTATATCTTTATCTATATAAAATGTATTTCCCCATCAAAATTGGCCTCAATCAGCTTCCATAGTTCTGAATTCAAGACAATCAAATACTTATTTTAAAACAAAAACTGTGCACTAACTGAATCATCATAATTAGATGTGTGATTGTTGACCTGCAGAATCAACCAAAGCATTGTTTTCTTAATTCTAGCTTGGCCTATATCTTGAAACAGGATAATATATCTTTAATAAATATCTAAGCAGCTTAAAAACCTTATGATGTCAATAAAAGCTTGTTTCATCTAAGGTATGACTCAAATCAAGACTGTTTCATTTCTCAAGATATTCAACTTGATCCATCTAGCAGCAAGTTACAATATCATACTTGGTACGATTAAGAGTTCTTGTAGTGTATCTAGTAGTCACAGATCATCAGAAAAAAATTAGAAATAGAAGTAGTTTTTTTTTTTTTTGTAATTGATGGTGTTGTTTGCTTTTGTGGGTCAAAGAGACCCAAATATCAATCAAATTTCAATTTAACAACCAGCTTAATATCCTCTTTTGGGTGAAGGACACTAAAATTCAAACAGGTAAAAACATGGCAGTGAAGAACTTTGTTTAGTTTGCTGTCATAGCACAAATGCTAACTATGTTGACCAACTTTGTTTAGATACACAGCCTCCTCACTCTGAAACATCTGTTTTTGCTGTGACCTTGGCTCATTATTTTTGTTTTTAACACAATGAGTCTATGTTTTATCTTGCTTCTCATGACATTGTTCTCCTAACCTCTGTGTTTCCTGAAGCTGTTGCTCCACACTCCTTTAGCTGCCCCAGCTTTGTCCAGGTCATTCTGTCCACAACATCATGAGTCAGCAGCACAATTGTGCCGTGAACCCTCACAAAGAGGTCACTCTAGCAGTGACTGGGTCAACGCTGAATGTTTCACTGATATTCTCAAATGTATCACTTGGAATTTTAAAGAGGAAAATGATTAAGATTCACATACGTTTAGGTTAAAAAGTGAGAAAATAGGCACCTGTGTAGAAAAATCCAGCTCTGGCGAGAACATCTGGCTGGACTGAGGCCTCAGTGGGCCAGTTGTGGTAAGTGGTGAGCCGGGTATCCTCCGCATCCATCTCCGGGTAGACAGCTTGTCCAGCTGTCCCCTGATCATCCATGGTCATTCTTTGGAGCTGGCTCAGCAGCTGACCATCCACAGAGTCAGAAGATCCTGTTTGAATAGGAATATTTCCCACAGCTCGTCCCTGGATGAAACCACAAGTGGGAAAATGCCTCTTGTGCTCATTTGCTGGGTTGTCCCCATGCACCCAACATCTTAAAATCCCTCCACAGCAGAAACACTGGACTTTATCCCCAGATCCAAGAAAAAAGAAGCCCGCTTTGGCCAGCTCTCCTGATGTAACAGGAGCATCTGCTGGCCAAGTCTGAAAAGTTCGGATCCTATCTCCTTCCCTCCTCATCAGTGGCTCCTCCAGGATGTGCAGCATAGTGCTCCTGTCATCCATCGTCCTCTGGCATGTAGGTCTTCCTCTCCCTTCTTGTCCTGTGCCAGTCATCCCTTTTGCCGTCCATAGTGGAGCGGACTGGAAGTGAGTCCAGCACACAAACTGAAATAATATGATCAGTGCTGGGGGCCTGCACAGCGGCCTGCAGGAGACTGCTTTCCAGAAAAACCACCAAATACCAGAACGTAGGCTCATTGATGCTTGAATGAACGAGAGCCTGAACATGCCATGTAACTCCGCCTCTTAACGGTGAAAAGCATTTCAGGAGCACAGTTCAGCCTTTTAACAAAGAAGACTATTAAAACAATATGGCACATATTTAAAGAACACATTCAACACTTAAGGCTTGTGAATAAAAGACCATCTCTTTTAATACAAGCACATTCTGACTTTTTTTTCCAGTGTAAGTGCCAGCTCTTAACATTTTCTTCTTTAGGATGTTTGTGGCTTATAAACTCACCCTCCCAAATAAATGGATGCTTGACCCAATGCCAAAAACCATAGCATTTCTGTCAATTATGACTTTAAATTCAAAAACCAGTGAAGTCAATCCATGGACACAGATTGACCTTTAACTGTTTTGGATGAAAATTGCAGATGCATCTCTGCTGCCATCTTGTGGAGAGAGTTTGAACAACTGTTGTATTTTACTTCAGGTACAAATTAAACCAGAAGAAATAGCTCCTCATATATTACACAGTTAAACATTTCTTTTAAATGTTTGGTATCAAGGGACTGTCTCCTTATAACACATGGTTGTTCTAAACAAGGTTAGTTAAGGCTAGTTTTTGAAAAGAAATCCTGTCAACCAGTCGTCCATGAAGTATCCAACTTGGAGACATATAAAGATATCAATACAATAAGAAAAAAAACCCACTTGTTTTTTTTTTTTTTGTGTGTGTTCCTTTACTATGTAGATTTATGAAATGAAAGTCACAATTTGAGAGGAAAAGTTTTAGTTATGAAATTGAACTACAAAAATTAAGCCTCATGTGCACTAGCTGGTATGCTAGTTCCTGCATCCCCACACAGTAAAACAATAGTAAGACGCAGTCATCTCAAAATTATGACTTTTTAGTTTCCAATTTTTATCTATTTATATCATAAGAACGAATTTATTAATAATAATTATGACCTTTATTTCATAATCATGATTTTTATCTAAGAATCTGGATATTTTTCCTCACAATTTTGACTTCTTATGTCATAATTTTGACATTTATATCTCTTATTTTCATCTTTATCTCATAATTTTAACTTTATCTCACACGAATCAATTTCATAATCATACATTTCTATCAAACCATTTGGTTAGTTTTCTAAAATTTTGATGTCACAAACTTGACATATCTTGTAGTCTAAACTTAATCTCATAATTTTATTTTTTTATCTCATTATAATGACTGTCATTTCATAATTTCAATTTGTAAGTCATTGTATTGTCTTCTTAAGTCATAAATTTGACATTTCTACCTGGCAGTTTCATCTTTATCAAATAATTTTAACTTTTTATGTAATAGTTTAGACTTTTATCTCAGTATTTTAACATTTAATCTCATATCTTCAAAATTTGTCTCAAATTTCATCTTTTTTTTTCAGGACAAATAATTGTTTTTTGTCTCGTAATTGTTACTTTTTATCTGCAAATTATATCTTTTTTTACCATTACTATAAAATTTGTATCTGATAATTATAACCTTTATTTTGTAATCATGAATTTCTCTCTAACAATTTGGATCACAGTTTTAACTTCTTATGTCATAAATGTTTTATTATTATCTTGTAGTTCCAACTTTTTCTCATAATTTCGAGTTTTTAATCTTATTATTATGATTTCTCAGTTAACAATTTAACTCTATTTTTTTTCCATAATTTTGACTTCTTTTTTTTCCGCAAAATTGTGATTAATTTGGTCAAAACAATTCTCAACACAGTTTTCACACATCTGCACATTTAAAAAAATAAAATTAAAAAAAAAAAGAATTTCACTGGCAGTAATGGGCTTCCATAGACTTTTTCCTTTACAGACAGCAGTTTTGTGAAGTGGATCTGCTGCTCTAAAAGTTTTGCCCCCCCGCGGGGAGGGAGGTGAACTGCAGCGGCGGCTCAAAGCCCGGATGGAGCAGCCATTGGGGAAGTGTGCAGGGCTTTAACGTAACTGAGGAGGTCTCTCTCTCTCTCTCTCTCTCTCTTTCTCTCCCTGGAATAATTAAGACAAAGTAAAAGGCGACCAAGGATAGAAACGTCAAGACACGAAAGATCCACTTGGCGACACGTAACGTTTACTTGAAAAAGCTGCTGGACCAGGACTTGACTTGTTTGAGGCGCAGTATCCGAGACGACAGACTTGAACTGTGGAAGTTGGGATCCGTGCAAACAGCGGAAAATACACTGAGCTGAGCCTGCGCTGCTGCAACTACGAGCCTCATCACACGCTAAAGCGGCACAACGAGCCTCAGAGCTAACTACTAACTGAGCTGTGAACTTGCTTTCAAATCACGGGGCTTGAAATCCAGTCACAAGCCCAGGCTCTGTGAGAATCCAGGGACTTACTTAATGAATTATGTCTGCCACAAGCATTGACCCTCAGGTAGGAAGGCCGGTGTACCTTGACTGTAGAGCTGTGAAAGCTAGAGCTACCTGCTAATGTGAACTGGGCTACGGCTATTCCTCGGAAGTGCTAACTAGCCTTAGCAAGTTAGCTGCATTCCGTTAAACGGTTAAATGTTTGTGATGTGCATTTTGATAAAGATGACATCTGTGTTGTAGCATTCTGAATGTTGTCAGACTCATCTTTTGCTGAGACCACATGTTTATACCTCCAACGTAGCAAGAAAAACTCTCCACCTATAGCTGAATACGATTCACCCAATGCTAATGTTGAAAGAATGAAACTGAGTCTAAAGCTAACGCAAGTCATTCAGTGAACCTTAACTTTTCACTTTATGTGTCATATTATTTCTCTAGTAGCAAAACTGATCGAAATATACTCAGATGATCTTCTCAAATGAAGTTTTAAGCTGCATTAGCACCAGTGGCGTGTAGGAAAAAAAAGCCATTTTAAGAAAGCTACGTTAGCTTGCGAAGTTGTGCGTGCACTGAAATAAGCCTAAACTGCTTGATTAATTATCTCCTGTTGCATTTATTCAAGTTAAAGCCAAATTAAGGAACCAACATTCACACTTCTAACACCTAAAGCTGTATATGTACGTTGAGGTTAGATAAGTGTTATGTATTGCCTCTCTTCAGGAACTAGTCTGTTGTGTCAGTTTCTGAGCTACATATTGGTAAATTTTGAGGCTTTTCTCAGCTCAGTCTCATGTGTGACAAACACAACGATGTGACATTAACCATTTAGTCTTCTTTTTCTCTCTCATTCTCTTTTTATGACCCGCCATGGAAGCAGAGATCAAAGGGACAAGCATCTAAAGGTGAGTCCTAGCATCAAACAAAACGATAGTGAGATATTATGCTGGGAAATCTGTTCAGCCCTGGCCCCCATTTTACACCAGCAGAGTGCTGCAGCATCACATCCATCTGCGTTTCATACAGTCTTATCTCTAATACACACTCTGGTCATGCAGCACAGGATTTTGCAGACATTACATAAAGTGCACACAATCTCTAGAAGGGCAGAAATATAAAATTAAAATCTGCTTTGAACTGCTAAAGGTCTTAAGTGACATTTAACAATGTATGTCAGTAACTTAACATAAACCTGAGGGAACTTCATTTTCATTGAGAAAATATCCTAGCTGTTCTGTGGTAATGCTGTTATGGAGATGATTATACCATAAACAAAACCATTAGTCGAGGTCTAATAACTGAATCGTGCATAATGTATATTGTACTACCCAGAGTTTCATTGAAATTGCAGTTCACTGTGGCTTCTTTTTACTCTTTGGCTATTTGATGATACAAAGATCTTTATGATAAATGATTGTGGTTTGTCCGGTGTGCATTTTTTGTTTCTCCTTGCTATTTGGTTTAGGTAAGACCTAATAAGTAAAACAAATTAACTTGGTCTTTGTCCAGAAAGTTTGGTTATTGGTGATATGAGTTTGCTGTTAGTTCTCAGTGTTATTGTGCAAATACATTGGGGTTTTTTCCCCACTTAAATGGGTGTAATATTGTGATATCACCAGAGATTGCTTGGGCAGTGTCCTTAAATGTGGCTTACAGGTCAACATTTATAAAAAAAAAAAAGAATGAAGTACCATGGGTCTGACAGGCAGAAATGTTATGTCCACATATGTGTAAGCAGGGTCTTAGCAGGTCAGGTGTGCTATTTGAAATTAAAGCATAGCCTTGTAAGTCTGTAATAGCCCAAGAAAACATGACTACTTGGTTTCACTCATGACGCAACTACACAGCCAACACCAGAGGTACACATTAATTGCAAAGCACTTTTTTGTACACCAAGAAACAGTCACAGGTTGGACCAGTGACACACAAGCACAGACAGAATCATACTGTCGTTACGTATTATACGTTTCCCACAAATGCTCGTGTTGGCATCTGTCTTATTAAGACCTTGTAATTGTTCTTGGGGACATTCAAGTCATCTTTGATTTATTGCACTTACTGGAAGAGACCAAGTGACACCTGGGGCTTGACTCACTTTAACCTACAGGCCTGACTGGCAGCGAGCCAAAGGCTGATTCACTTTAGGAGGGAAGAGAGGATGCGATTTATGTATGATCATGCCTTTGATAAATAAAAGCCTTAATGGAGTAGCGATATAATGGTGATCCAAACAATCTGCACTGACAGGTGGCTATTGTGGTTAGAATAACTGCTTGGCTACATTTTCTTATATCTTGTTTGTCTGCAGCAACTGACAAAATGAAATATGATTTTCATTTTGCTGTGTAAATATTTGAGCTTGGGTCATTTGATGCTTTTAAAAACAAACCATTTGCATCTATACACATTTATTAAAATGTTCATTAATGTTATTTTGTTTCCTTACAGTGCAAAATGGTTCATTACATCAGAAGGAGACTGTCCATGACAATGACTTTGAGCCATACCTCACTGGTCAATCAACTCAGGTAACGATGCATATCTGTACTTGAAGAATTTAGTCGTTGACATGTTTTTTTTTTTTCTGTGCAATGTAATGCTGATAAAACAAATTTGGTAATTTGCAGATTATTTCAACTCATTTGTCATTGGAACCATTGCAAAAACAATATGTAAGGTTTAAGGTTTCTATATTGTTTCTGGGGGGCAATTCCTACAACAAAAAATGTGTACAACTTGCAAAATAGTACAACAGATTACATAACAATTTTGAAATATTTAGAATAGTGAGAACATAAAAACACTGATGTTACGTGGCATGGTTAAAAAGGCCAGTTGCCACGGGGACAAGACTTTTCTCTCTTGTGCCCACAACACTGCTCCATGTCCACTGTAGCCTGAAGTCTCTTTGTGTTTTTCAAATTAGTTGACTCGTACCAGCAAACCGTAGAAACAATGTCAACCTGATGCTTGAATGTAAGTTTCTTATTGAAAGTGCTGAAGTATTTGTGCCGGTTGCAATCTTCACTACTTGATTATTAATAAAAACAGTGGGAACAAAACAAAAGACAGTGGAGATCTTCTTGAAATTCAATGACAAACTCTTCTGTCCTTTCAGAGTTAACAATCAGAGAAGAGTTTTTACACTGCCCTGAAAATATCACAACAAATGTCTAAAAAAGCATTTGTCTTTTCAGAAACAGGTTTCTTTCACATTTTTTTGGAAACTTAGCACCAAAATCATTGTGTAAAACAAACACCTGAAGGCACATCCACCAACTAAATAGGTTATTTTGAATTTATTGAAGTTATTAACATACCTGGCTGTCTCACAGAAGTTCAGACAGGAGGAGACTAACCACCGTGTTATTGGTTAGGTGACACAGTGCAAAGCTACAAAAAAGGTGCTTTTATCATTCAGAATTTATTCTCGTCGAAACATTCAGAGAACCTTGAAAGATCAAAACTCCTCAGCCTTTGGGGTTTGATTTGTCCAATTACATGTTTCATGATGCTGAAATAGTACATATAGGAAAAAGGGACATTTCGCTTACAAAAACTGGTCTTTTTTTGTTGCCAGTGTTATGAAAGCAATCATTTTCTATTTATTTCAGCAATTTACACAGCAGTGTTGTAGTCGAGTCCTCAGTGTTTGAGTTTGAGAAACCAAAATAAAATCTGAGTCCGAGTTGCAAAAGGAAAATTCTGAGTCTAGTCCGAATCAAGTCCTAGGTACTTTAGCCCAGGTCCTGCAAAAGTTCCCAGAGGAGAAAATAAGAAACTCACCTAGTGAAACTTAAAATATCTTGCTTTTGGTTTATAAAATATTCAGATGAATAAATCCAAGATTGAGTTGAGGATGAAGAATGCTGATGATTGACTGTGTAAACCTAGAATGACTGTATTGGGACAATTTTGTTACGCAGAAAAAACACTGAGAGTCAGGAGAAATATTGTCACAGCTAACAGGAGCAAAAAAGTTTTTAAGCTTTACTAAGGGCAATAGGTGGGGTGGGGTGGAAACATTCACACTGCAGTTGTTGAAATAGTAAACCAACCTTTTTGTGTTTCAAAGTTGTTCAAACAAATTTAAGTTTGATAATGGGGTATTTGTGTTATATATCATTTGTATAGAGAACAGTTTTATTTTGAAGAGGGTGCTTTTATTTTGTAACTGGATGTCTCTGTGAAGGTTTCACCAAGTCTCCTGTGAGCTGAACATCACCACAGCGCCTGTCTCTTTGGTTTTCTATTTGAGCTAAAATCCCCGTCTTCACTTCAACTTCTTTTCTACATGATGAAATTGTAGCTCTGATTTAACCAGCGTTAGCAGTAAAATCTTCAAAAACACACAACCTGTGGCACCTTCTTTGATGTCTTACCCCACTCTGTTGCTGAAGGAGACAGCATGTGAACACACATGCAGGTAAACAAACACATGCCAGCAGCAGCATGAAAATTAGGATCTGAACTGAGAAATAAGCTCGAATTCTCTGAGTCTTCATGCATCCAGGGATCGAGTCAGAGTCCGAGTCCAGTCACAAGTTCGGTTTATTCAAACTGGATTTGGACTCACTTTGATTACTACAACACTGACACAGAGACAGCTTTTTTAAATTTGGATGGTGAATGTTTGTCATAGTATCGCTGTTTACATTCAGCTGTAAAAAGATAAAACAGGTAATGTTGAAATTCATGTGTGCTCCACAGTTAAATATGAATACAAGATAAAAATTTGTTGAAAGGATGATATGTTCTCCCTTTCATCACCATTGTCAGTTAATACAAGAGGTTGGGTTAAATCATAGCTGATGAAAGTTAATTTCAGTGAACTGAATATACCAGATCACCTTCAAGTGTATTCTCTTTGATTGATAAATGCAAATCAAACTGTTGATCAGTTGCTAATATATCTCCTCTACTGACAGAACAACAGCTACCAGTCCATCACCGACCCCTACCTGTCCAGCTACTACGCCCCCTCCATTGGATTTCCGTATCCGCTCAGTGAAGCTCCCTGGTCCACAGGGGGGGACCCCCCTATTCCATACCTGACCCCCTATGGACCCTTGAGTAATGGAGATCATCACTTCATGCCGGACACAGTGTTTGGCCAACCGGGGGGGCTGGGCAGCAGCATCTACCCCCACAGGTTTAACTTTTTCCCTGAAAACCCTGCCTTCTCTGCTTGGGGCACCAGTGGCTCCCAGGGCCAGCAGACTCAGAGTTCAGCCTATGGAGGCAGCTACAGCTACCCCCCCAGCTCCCTGGGGGGCACCCTGGTGCCTGATGGTCAGACGGGTTTTCACAGTGACACCCTCAACAAAGCCCCTGGTATGAACAGCCTGGAGCAGGGGATGGTCGGTTTGAAGATAGGAGGCGATGTCACTGGTCAGGGGTCGGGAGTGAAAGCTGTGGGGTCTGTTATTGGTGGACCTGCTGTGCCCCCCACAGGGAACGGAGCCACACCAATTGGAATGCCTCCGCCCAAACCCACCTCCTGGGCTGCTATCGCCAGTAAGCCCGCCAAGCCGCAGCAGTTGAAAGCCAAGGTGAAACCAGGGATGCCCAACCCGGGGGGAGCTCTCCCCCCTCCACCCATCAAACACAACATGAACATTGGGACTTGGGACAAGGGCCCGGTGACGAAAGTAGCCACAGCCCCACTGCAGCAGCAACAGCTCGGTCTGCCTCATGGATTGCCACCTCAACCCCCCATGCAGCAAGGACCCATGCAGCCCCCCCCTCCTCAGTCTTTGGTGCAGCCTCAGATGCAGCCTATGGCCTTACAGCCCCAGCCCCCCCACCACCAGCACCATCAGCCACCACCTCAAGCCTACCAGAACCAAACCCAGCCCCCTCAACCCCAGACCCGCTGGGTCGCCCCCCGTAACCGTAACCAAGGCTATGGGCAGGGGGGCCCTGGCCAGGATGGTAGTGGTATGATGGGTATGGTTGGTGGTGGGAACAGTGGCCCCCAAACTTGTGGAAGCCAGGGACCTGGTGTAGAGTCCCACCCAGTGCTAGACAAGCTGCGTGCCTCCCATAGCTACAACCCCAAGGACTTTGAGTGGAACCTGAAGAATGGACGTGTTTTCATCATAAAGAGCTACTCTGAGGACGATATCCATCGCTCCATCAAGTACTCCATCTGGTGTAGCACGGAGCATGGAAACAAGCGGCTGGACTCAGCCTTCCGGGCCATGAACGGTAAAGGCCCCGTGTATCTTCTGTTCAGTGTCAACGGCAGCGGCCATTTCTGCGGCGTGGCAGAGATGCGTTCGCCTGTGGACTATGGTACCAGTGCGGGTGTTTGGGCGCAGGACAAGTGGAAGGGCAAGTTTGATGTTGACTGGTTGTTTGTTAAGGACGTGCCTAATAGCCAACTGCGCCACATCCGCCTGGAGAACAACGACAACAAACCAGTGACCAACTCCCGCGACACCCAGGAGGTTCCTCTGGAGAAGGCCAAGCAGGTGCTGAAGATCATCGCCACCTACAAACACACCACCTCCATCTTCGACGACTTCTCCCATTATGAGAAGAGGCAGGAAGAAGAGGAGGAGGTGCGGAAGGTGGGCTTGTTCATCTGATTGTGTGATCTAAAATATTAACTTTGCACTTTTATAGAATACGTGTTTCTCTTGCTCCTGGTTTCTAAATGTCTCGACCTGATTTTTCTGTTTCCTCATGTTTGCTGCTCTTGACAGACCTTTGAACCTCCTCAAATACAGAGCCGCTCTCGATTGGATCAGGTAAAAACAAACATTCTTTGTCTCATTCACTGTCCCATGAGTATTACAGACTTTTTTCTGTCAGCTGTAGATGATTGCTCTTGAGTGTGTTCATAGAGAGAAGCTGAGATTTAAGATAGTCCTGTATTTGATCACTGCTTTAAATAGATCAGTGCAGATCTCTGTTCATCAAAAATCTCTGCAGTTTATTTTTCTGTTTTATGAAGCTTGTATGTTTAATGTGATTTTTTTTTCTTCTCTTTTAAACAGGAGCGTCAAAACAGGAATAAACAATAGAAGACATTTATCCTTGGCTTGATCAACAGTTACACTAGAACTTTTGATTTAAGAGACAGAAGAATATAAAATGCAACCAAGCCCTTCAATTTTTTTTCTATTTAATCCTGGTGAATTTCTGCCATTGTCAAGACTTGTGCTTTTTTTGCCCCATGTACCACCCACTTCTTGTGCAGGGATAACAAGCTGATTTAATGTATTACCTAGACGCCACCACACTCTTTAGTTCGGGGTCCTTTTTTAAAAATATTTTTCTTCCCGTTCCATCTCGTACTCTTCTCTCACCTGACTGGTTCCTCTCTCCTGCTCCCCTCCTCTACTTATTTCCAATCGAATCAGGGTTTGACTGCACCATGGAGAAAAATCTGCCACTTTATATTTCAGTACAATCAGGAACGGAAGTGTCCTGCCCCTGTTTGTCCATTTGGGGGCAACATTGCCATGCTTCAGAGGTTTAACTGTGCCAACAGGGTTTGGAGGAATCCCGAAGGCAATGTCGGACTGGGAGCTGTGCGATAATAAAACTTCACTGGTTTATCTATTTTTCATTCAGATCTACAAAATCTCTATTTTTTGGCTTACTACTGACAATTTTCATTTCAGAAACCTGTTTTCTGGAGCCTTAATGTTTTTTTTTTTCTAATTATTGGTGACTCAAAAGAACTGCTCAAACAGTGACACTGCTGGAGAAATCAGGGATAGTGTGAAGTCACACAGGACTCGAGACATTTCTGAGGAGGAAATGCAAAGGCCTCTGGGAAAGAAATAACAGATGTGTCCTCCACAGCCAGAACTCTCACCATTTTAAGTCAGAAATTGTACTATTGATATCCTTCACACCCCTCTGCTTTTCGTTCTTTTTGATGTCTGTCTTGACGGGTTCTTTTGTACGTCTCATCAGGATATTCTGCTTGTGTACGCAACCCAGTCTGAGAGAATTGTCGCATCCAACATTTTTAAATTGTTTTATAATCAAAGATATGTAATGATGTAACTACTACATTGAATGAATCGCCGCTTTTGCTTTTTTTGTTCCACAGAGATGGGGGGAGGGTTCACGTTTTTGTCTATTCACCATCATTCTGTCTTAATCCTCTTGTTTTTTTTTTTGTTTTCCTTGAATTTGGGTTTTATTAAGTCTGTCATGTTGGTCGTAATGCTAAGCTTTAACGTAGGAGCCTATATATTCATGGAGAAAGCCTAAAAATGTATAACCTAAAAATTAATGTAACTGATTTACTATCGAGTAAGAAAAAATTAAGAATGAAATGTGGTTTCTGTGTGTTTTTTGGTTGTTGTTGCAAAAATAGTTTGATCTAGACTGAAACATTGATGATGATGATGATTCAGTGAAGTACTTTCAGGTATGTGAAGAGAAAAAAGATATTAAAAACACAGTCACTCACAGATGTGTGTGTGCCCGTGCATGACCAGATACAGTAAAGAGAGTCTGCTGGGAATTTTCTCCTGTTCTCCTTCCTGCAGCTTGTCTTTTCTTGTGTTATTTCGGAGCCTCTGAAGTCGGCTTGCAGGTGTTTATTGTCCATGAGCATTTAGGCTAAGTAGGTTCTCCCTCCTTCTGATGAGTTTGTAACTGTTGGAGTATTCTGTGCAGTGTGAGGTTTCCATGATGTCAAGAGTTGCTATAAAGCTGCTAACAGACATGGCTGTCAATTTAAAGCAATGGTTTCTTCTCTTTGGCATTTTTGTGTTTCAATGTTGCGTTCCCAAATGATTAGATCACAATTTATATTTTTGTTTGAAAGAATTTAACTGAGAGAAATTGAAAGTTGCAAATGTTGAGATATGCTGTGGCCCGTTCCTTTATTTCCTCAAGCTGTTTTCACATTATGTTAGTGTCCTTGTCATAAGATTTGATTTTTCAAAACTTAACCCCGCTGAGACGGTTGAAGTACTGCACTTTGCTGAGGTCGCTCGAGTGAGTGATCGAATGCTTCATTGTCATGTTTCCAAACGTGTGGAGCTGCATCACATCTTTTCCTGTCAAGGCCAGTGTATCCCCTGTAATCCAGAGAACGACCTCTAACAGTATCCTGTCTACTCCATTTTTCTTTTTCTTTTTGTGTTCACCTGCACTAATCAACAGAGCTAGGTTGATCCAAGCAATGTGCTGAAGGCCCCTTCACATGGTTGCCTTCAATGGTGCCGCTCACTCAAACTAGTGCAGAGTCGGGGCGGTGAGGATGCCACAGAAGACGAGCTGTCTTTGCCTTAGGAAGCATGAGCTGGTTGTGATCACAGAACAGGGCTTGATGTGCACGTTAATAATCGTCAGACAATGTATGTTGCAATAGAGCGATGTCAGGTTAGCCATCAAAGTATATGTATGTACTCCTTAAAAGAAAGGATTAATGACATGATATATTGGACATTGATTATCTTTTAGACTGCAGTTGTAGTGGGCTTAACATGTTCAGAAAAATAATCTGGGTTATTCTTTATAGAAGACATCAAGCCTTAATAAACTACCCATTCAGAAATTACTTTGTCTTGATCTCATGTATTTTCTCGTACTGAGTAAATCATGTCATCTAGTGACCTTACTCAAAGAGGAAAATTGTGCAGGGCAGCCTTTAATGTCACTGTGTTAACTATTAATTATCATATTTTTATCTGTTACACTAAAAGAAAAGCAGATGTTTTCTGTAGTATCGATGACCTAGAGATCAAATGTCCTGCACCACATTTTCCCTTTATTGTACCACAAACTGTGACATTTTTAATGAACTGTTTAAAGCTACAAGTCTAAATAAGGTTTAATCTGTTCAGATCTTTGTCCTGAGTTACCTCGTGCACATGCTGTTCCAGTCAGATTTTTTTCCTATCCTTGACAGGAGCTCTCCGTGGTGCTGATGTCCTGGTTAGGAAAAACTGCTAGTAGGATGTTGAGGCCACATTGTGACCTGAAGAACGATAGTTTCATACTATAAATAGGAAAATTCTCAGAGATGTAGACCTAAAGCTGCTTTTTACTCCATGTGGCGGTTTCTTTACACCGTGGCAATCCATCTTCATGAGATCAGCAGGGTTAGTATATTTCTGGCACGAATCTTTCCAAGGAAGCTTTTAAGTTAACCAATTTTCCATTTTTATAAATAACTCACATCAGAGTGCAAAAGTGCATCTCCACACACACAAAAAAAAAGTCACAAGAGAAAGCAGGAAAACTCAGTGCAGCACAGGCTTTATTTTCGGTAACATCATTTCAAAGAATCCATCAAACAAAATGAAACAATGTAGGATGACATCACAGTTTAAGATTACTCTTTAAAGAGAGATTCTGTTTTATAAGATGATTTGAAATGTCCAATCTTATTTAAAATAGAAGTTATGTGGGTTGTTTTTAAATACAGGTTGTTTGCATTCAAGTATCCCATGTTAATCTAAAATCCTCTGATTTTGGTGAAATTGATCACATTATTTCCCTTCTTGTACACAAAATGACATTAATCATACACAGCTATGCAGCATTTACGCACATTAATGATGTCTAATTTAAAAAAATGTGTAATTTATATAAATACTGTTTGAATTCTGGTTAACTGAATTACAAAGGCTGAGTTTGAAGTCTCATGGCCTTTGAGCTACAGTTCCAGCCATGCGTTGTCATAAAGAAGCCTGTAGGTGGCATTGAATCGCTTACATCTCTATACGTTGACTCTATCAGACTAAACACAGCAGCCGCCGTCAGTTTGTGTCCTTTCAGGCAGCACAGCCTCTGCTGTAGGCCTGAGCTCCAACACACACACACACACACACACACACACACACACACACACACACACACACACACACACACATTGAAGGTGTGGTGGGCTGGAACTGTTGGCCTAGTTCTGCTTGTGAAATAATTCATTACATACTTATTTGAAATGAATCTGAGACAGCAGTCCACTCAGCCTCTGGAACATTTTGTGAAAAACGTTGGACTGTCATATTTGGACAGTAACGTGACAGAAAAGACATCCTTAAAGCTCGCGTAGATACAAAAATACGGCATTAATGCACTAAGAGGAGTAAATGATGCCATCATCTGACACACCTCTTGGCTTTTTTACGGGTTGACAGGCTGCACGGCCCTTGCGTAAGAAGCTGCTTTGAACTGTACCCAAGTGTAGTCAACGTTTGCATTTTGAAAAACGACATTTTTTGTACAATTATTGAGATTTTGCCTCCGCTTTTCAAATTAATGTCGTATTTCCTGAAAATAAATGAGATTTCGGTTTAAAGGGATAACAATGCGCTTTGAAAGGAGGCAAGCCTCCCGCCAGGTCCATCGCTAGGAGTAGATTTAGTAAATAAGAGCATCAATTTTCATGATTCTGGAAGATATTTATGGTTACACTTGGAGATAGGGCTTTGACCCCACTTGGCGAAAGTCCAATTGTTTTCTGCGTCGTTTCAGAGAAGCCAAACAAAATAGTCGTTTGAAGCAGCATCCAGTAAATGGGTTTGAATCCGTTATTTTGGATTCTTGAGTGAATGTTTAACTATCTCGCAGTGACAACATTTCGTGCTGTAATTGCAAATTAAAGTACGCATTGCGCTGTCAAAGCGTTACACAGACACACACACGCACACACACACATTGGCATGCGTTCACATCCTTGCGCATGCACATGCACACACACGCACATACACACATACACACATACACAATCACGCACAGTTGAGTGACAGTACAGCAGCCAGCTTGAGCCAGGGCCTGTTTCAGTAACATTTAGGGTCAAAGCAGTTAAATCTGAGGCAGTTAAGAGATAAAAACGTGAAGCAAGATGCTCGGCAGATTCCTCTCTTGGCATTCACCGCGTGCCTTAATTGTATGGACATTAAATCAAGGTCCGCTGTGAACACGCAGAGTGACAACCCCTTCAAGAAGTCTCCCTCTCACCCTGCTGATGGGTGCACAATGAAGCCAAGCCAGAAGCCTCTCTCTCACCCTGACTGACTCCTACGCGCTCAAACCTCCAGCAGCTGCCGCCAAGGAAGATGCAAGACTGCATGACTGCGATTTAAGTACAGCTCCCGTTTCCGTGTGCGCGCACGGCCGTACACGCACTCACACACACTCACACACACATGCACACATCCAAAGCCGATTTTGCAACACAGTCATCCACACATACGCTCACATGCATGCAGACACTCAAATATCTAAAGCCGATTTATAGCCTACAGCAGCAATAACGCGCGGCCACATTCCTCCCCTGCGCCTCTTTGGATTCCACGCATAGAAATATTGATATCACTGCGCCACAGCTCGGCTTCAAACCGAGTCAGCACAGTGCCCATAGTCAAAGGATGTAAAGCAAAAGCTCGCACCTAAAACCATATACAATTACTCCCCTATTCTATTCTTGTGCGTCTTTACGCATCCCCTGGCAGGTTACCTCGCACACAGTGACAGCAGCAGAGGCAACACAAGCTCTCGCTTTGTCCTTCCTCCAAACCATCTCAGTGTACAATATCAGCCTACCCAAAAAAAAGCACAAAGACAACAGTGGAAACCAGAAGAAAGCAACGATGGCAGCACGTCACAAGGCTATTTCTTTGAAGTCGTACATTCCACTGCGAAGAGTGCTGTATTCTCCATTTAACTTGGCTTGAATGCAGTTCCCCGACTCGTCCACGATCAACGCCCTCGGACAAAACGCGCGATGCTTCCTCTCTCTTCTCATGCAGCACAGAAACTACAGATGGCTACTTTACATAAGGCTACTGTATAATTGGAGGGAAGCGGTTCTCCTATGCGCCACAGAGCTCACTAGCATATCCCTAAAGCTCGTGCAGACGGAAGGCTAATTCACTCGTTTTTGGGGGTGAAATCATGGCTTCTTCGTCTTCAGAAAGGTCCTCTCTCCACCAAGAGTCAGCCGGTTCCTTTTGCTTCGTGTCTTTTTAATCTGACCCATTTCAGGCACAATCCAGCCGTGGATGCATGCCCCCTCTCTTGCTCTCCCCCCTCTCTCTCTCCCTCTCTCTCTCTCTCTCGGGCTGTGTGATCCACTGTCTCCCGGATTAGAGCGCCCCTCTCTTCCCATCCTAGACAATTGCGAGTCTCTGCTGATTGGGCTTCGGCGCAAGAGGATTACATGGGCGCACAATGACGTCATGGCCCGGGGCCCAAACCCCCCTCCCTCCTCGCTCTTCCTCACCTCCCCCCATTAAAACCAAATCCTCATCAGCCCCAAATGTCCTTGAAACCACCGGTCTGACTTTCTGCAGCGCGTCATACGTGCATACATCGGCGCAGACATACAGTTAGTGTTTGCTGAAAAGAGTCCGGGCCGGATGACATTTACGCACGAAAGTGTGGTGTGACGAAAAACCAAAACAACAAACTCCTACATCTGAGAAGCAGCACCGTGACGGTTCTTCCCTCCTGGCAGGTGCATGTCTTCTCACCAGTGCCACAAACCAATCTCCAGGCCTGTAGCAAAAAGGTGGATAGCTTCAACAGTTAGCTGCACTGTGACATTTGTAGTGTCCAAGAGGCGATAAATGAAGTTCTGCACATTTCTTAACCCTTTCACGCGGCCTTTAGCCTCTACATTTACATCACAGCATTTTTCAGACGTGATGGCAGCCAATAGGTGGGTGAGTTCTCAAAGTGAACACAGGCTTTCAGATTAGCATCTTAACATGTCAACACTTTAACCACAGGCGCACAGCAAAGTGCAATTCTGAGCCATTAAGTATAGAACACATCCACACGAGACTGTCTCCTTCAAATATTTGAAACACATCTCCTGGACTGAGATTTCTGCAGAGGCCTACAGTCTGTGCCTTGATATGTTTCACACATGCCACTGCGTAAAACATGAAGTATTTTGCGCAAAAATTTAGGATTGAAAACAGACAGCTGTTTAGAAATGTTGCACATGGAAAATGAGTCAATGAGAAACATTTGTGTTAAAAATAGTTTGTTAGCGTTGTATTTTACAGGCTCTCCAATGATTGTCAGGTGTATTTTTTTAAATTTAATTGTCTGTTCTGAGCTTTTGAATGTGGACTAAAAATGTTTCTGACGTGTGGTTGATGACCTACATCAGCTCTTCAAAAAGCAACTCTGTGCTTTTTTTAAACTGACAAATTAATTATTTTAGTGTCGCTTCATGTCAAGGTTAAAGTGACCATGATGTGTTTCAAGATTAATTTCAGTGAAAATTAATCTTGTTTTGACTAAAAAGTGGACCCAGACACGTGGCCCCATTTTTTTATGATTTGTATTTTTTTCAGCTTGTTGACCCGCATCTGGGCCTGCAGTGTGCGCTCATTATCAAATTGTGCCATTTAACCTAATACTTTCATCTCTCCACAATAGCTCTGTTTTCATTAGCCTGCTGCAAATCTAAGTGCGTTTATATTTTGCAATTTAGCGGCGTTTTAATAAAACCCAGCGGAATACATTGATTTCTGTCCCGGAAGAAAATGTCATTGGGTTTTCAAATGTTTCTCCCTCCTTCCGTAGCTTGTGTCTACCTCCCACTGTTGGCTGAACAAAGAGAAGGAGAGGAGGACCCGTCAGCGCTGTTTAGGATGAAACCGCTTCGCTTTCACTCTCCATAACTGAGGCTATACAATCGCAAATGTGCTCTTTTAAAAACAAATGCAATTATTAACTATTTTAATAGGCGTGCCTTTGTCTCATCCCGGCCCTCGTCGCAATCTACATCTCAAAAAAACAGCATCCTGCATTTACATTAACGCAGGTCAATTCTCTAATGCAAGTCATTGTTAGGCTTACAGGTTCCCTGATGCCAAAAAGAGGAAAATGTAATAACCCAGCCTGCAGAAGCGGAAGCGTCCTCAGTCAGTCCACACATCGCCTATACTGATAAAATCCACGCGGGCTTGGAGTCCCAATCCTTTGTTCAGTGTTTTCGATGATTCTTCCATGCACCATACTGAGACTCCATTGCATCCTCTCTCCATTTTGTGCAACCCCAGGCCTTCATGTGTGCAGAAAACACGCAAACGCAGCAGCGTAACGCCTGCAACACTGAGTGTAAAACAGCCCCCGTCTCTCCTCCACATGCACGAGGAAGCAAAGAGAGATTCCGGATCGTGAATTGAATCACAGCAGCTTTTTCTCCCCACATCTCTCCCCGTGCAGAGCTTGAGCGGCCTCCACATCTTAAGCTGAATGAAGGGGGAGTTGTCCCTGTGCATTACAATGACATTCAGGCCCCATTCATTCAGCCACTGTCTAACGGTCTTTGGACAGCAAATGCACCCCCATCGGGGGGTCGCAGCCCCCTCATTACACCCCCCAATCCCAACACGCAGCCCCCCACAATAGCCCCAACAAAAGAGAGAGGAGAGTCGGCCCCAGTTGTGCGAGCTGCGGCCCCTGGACTTTTGAGGTACGCTGGGAAAATATTCCTGTGCGTTTGAATTACATTAGAGAACGTGCCGCGGTGGAGTTTCCTACGGAGGCGTCAACAATAAGGAATCCAAAATAAATACGTTTGGTATTTACAAAAGCAGGTGCAGCTTGGTCCACCTTTAGGTACAGATCAGGCAATGCAGCAGTGCTCATTTTCTTTCCAGCATGCCAAGAAATCGCTTGAAGACGCGCAAAGTTGGCGCAAAGAGCTGCGCAAAATATGACGAGACTGCTCATAAAGAAGCAAGTTGTTAGAGCGCCTTTTTGTGTTGTGTTTTTCTTTTTTCAGAACTATTAACTATCAAAATAATCTACCCATGCATTCCTTGTAATATTAGTCTAAATGTATGAATATGGATGAACAAGTGAGCATTTAACCGTGCGTAATATGCGCCATTTTCCGGAGATATGATCCAAAATATGACAAATTAAAGACATAGCCACAGGAACTTCAAAGAAGAAATAATACAATTGTTAGTATTTTTTTATGTTTTCTGAAGCTGTTTTGAAAGAGTGGTGCTGCTCTGTGAACCTGTCGGCACAGACAGTCTACGTTATGTTTCCTGGACCTATTTGGCACCGTGCGTCATGTTTGTGCGTAAATGTAACTTTTTGAATTAATGACTGATAGTAGATCACATCCGTCAACTTAAAGTCTGCCAACAATGCTACAACAGATTGATTTAATATTTTTTTGTAAAAAAATAATAATAATAAAAAAAATTACCTCAACAAGATCAAAGTCAGAATAACTGCAATATCTTTCCTGGAAATGGAAAAAGGGACCGTGTTGGAGACATTGCAGGTTTAGAAAACCAACTTTCCCAGGGAAATCATACCGATTTCCGAAATGCTGTTGAAGGCCCGAATAGGCACAGCTGGGCTTCTGCTTATGGGCCTATTCATGAGGAGGAGAAGGAGGAGGAGGGAGGAGAGGTCAGCGCTGCGGCCCGCTGCAGCTCTGAACCATCAGTCCGCTCTGCAGATACACTTTTAATTTTTTTAGTTTGTATCATAATTCACCTCTAACACAACTGAGGAATAAAATAAAGCACTTTAACCTGGTGATCAAAGGCGAGTTTAATGGTGATGAAAGTTAATTTTGAATTCTAAAACTTTTTATTGATAAAAATTTTACATTTTATATTAATTTTCAGGCAATTTTTTTTAATCGTTGCATTTTTATCGTGTAAGACACAATATCTTCATCTTGCATTATTTTCTTATTTTCCAGCTGTATTCAAAGCCATGAGGACGCCAACATTTCCATTAAGTGGCGGGCTCGAGGAGAAAAAACAAACATGTTGGTGAGCTATTCTTAGCCACAGGAAATTTCCTCTGAAACACTGGCCAAAGTTTATCAAAGAGAAAAGAAACGAATCTTCGATGCATTTTCTCCCTAAAACCTCCCACACTTTTATACTGGCAGTGCTACTTGTTTTGAGAGGCATATAAAGAGGTGTAATTTTGCAAACATTTCTTAAGTGCAGAGAGCCAGAAGGACCCTCCAGTATTGTCCAGGGAGAGAAAGAGAAACACGTTGACAAAGGAATCCATTGTTCCCAGTGAACAATTCAAGGGGCCTAGTAAGCTGTCCTCTACGATCAGGCAGCCGGCCGCTGATTTGAATGCAAGGGGCCCCTCCAAGGAGAAATGGTAATATATGGCAAGATATAACAAACAGCAGCCTACATTGAACTTTCCTATCAACAGCTCCTGTGCACACGTAGGCAGAGGGGTGGAGAAGTTGGATGTTGGGAGTTTGTGGGAAACTTTACTGTATTTTGGATACTTAGTGATACACCTGCTCTCAGGACTGACTTGACTTTATTTTTCTAGAGCTACAGTAAAGATAATGTGGTGCACGTGGTCACAGGTAAGCTTACACACATGAAGAAATATGAAATCAACTAAGAGGAATTTTTCAATTTAAAATATTTTTTTCCACACATTTGTTTGATTTTCCTATATTAGAATGTGATTTAAATATATGGAGGAGTTACACTCTAGTGCTGTAACTGATAAAACACCTGCTTTAAAAAATTATAACAGCTCAATATAGTGTATAAAAACAGGGCATTACTTCCTCTGATGTACAGTTATCCCTGTCTTATCACATGATTTGTGGAAAATGAATTGTTCCAGTTATTTTAATCCTAATTTTAAACTAGTTATACATTATAATATACCTTTTCTTAAGTTTTTACTTTCATGTTGTTTTAAATTTCAGTTTTTAATTGTAATTTATTTCCTACCGCTTGCAGCCAGCTTCGTATAACAATGCAACATTTCTTTACGTACTCTCACATACATACATACAAATATAAAGGCAGATAAGATTTTATAAGATGCAAGAGAGCAATGGCATGTGTTTTTGTTTTATGCATCCTCACATTGTGAAAGCGTCTGTCGAGAAAATTTTGGCCACAAAAAGCAAAAAGACCCCGTGATCCCAACTGTTACTATTCATCACTTTACTATAAGAAAAATCTCTCTGACATGGTCAAGAGATGAGGCGTCACAGCGGCTTGTACACACACACACACAAACACATGCACTGACAGGTTGTGACACGAAAGCACGTTTCTTGAAATAACCATTTCACACACACACTCAATCCCTCGCTTGTTGGTGTTTATAGGTGACTGAATTACAGTGTCCTTTTGCTTCGTGGACTCCATATCAATAACGTTGAGCTACTTGAGCGGCGAGGTGAGTGTCAGTACTAATGTGGAGGTCCTTGAATCTGTCTGATAAATGTCATGAGCTGTTTGCATTGATCTGCTTGTGACACAGACAGTAGAGAAGCATCATTACCTTCTTTTTTCTCAAGATTTATTGTTATTTCAAGAGGCTTCTGAAATTGTGATCCCCTCTGGACTTAACCCTGCATGTTTGCTGTGTTTACACATTTGAATATGCATCTTAGAATGAGTGTGAGTGTTGATGGATCAATATCACCTGGAGTTAATTTGTGCTGTATGATCAAGCCTGAGTGAACCAGTGGCACAGGTTGGTGTATGAGTGGTCCTAACCTCACCTGAGTGTGTACAAGTGAATGTCTGAGTGTTTTATTCCTGTTATCATTAGTCTGTACATTACAGGATCTGCTGCTCAGTCATGTCCTCTAGTGTGAGCAGTCAGAGGAAACAGGATACACTGAATAACCAGCCTCCATAGTTATTCATTACTGTACTTCTGCAAAACAAGTCAAATTCCAATGAGTTTAACACGTTGGCAGCAAAGACTGGTTTTTTTTCTCTCTCTATTCCACAGAGACAGAGAGCAGAGGTGACACGGCTGCTGAGGTGAGTTTTACACAAATCCTGCATGTCAGCCGTTCACATGAAAACAAAGGCGCACGTTTAACCTCCCTTCAAAGCGTTGCTCTTACTGATGCTCATTCGTGCCCAGCTGATGCTGTTTTATGAGTGCATGTGGAGTAGCACAATGACACACAAGTCCTCCTTTTTCTCCTTCCTGGCTCTTGTCACACACACACACACACACACACACACACACACACACACACACACATCCACAAACCTGCAAGAAATTTCATAAAACTCATGCACACTTTTTTTTCCCCCCTTCATCCACACACTGTGACTAAACCTGGCTTTCGTCTCATGCTCGCCGCACACTGCTCCTCGACGCCATCAGTTAACCCCGCAATTAACCCGCACCTCAGCCAAACATCATTAGGGAGAGAGCGATGGAGGGAGAGGAAGATGAGGAAAGACAGTGAAGTGGAAGAAAAGTGCAAAATCTTGTCAGGCATTTGTGGAAAATTAACAAAAAAGGTTTTTTTATTTCAAACAATTTGCGTTTCTTTTTTATCACAAAACTGTGGTAATTCCCATCTCTGATATAAATTTTCTGCTCTGCTTGATATATGACATCACATACATCTTCTTTAAAAAATGAATTGGATGTGATTAAGCTCCACCAACCATATAGCTTCAACCCCGTGACCTCTCCCATCCCCCATACTTTTTTTGCAGATTGGTTAGGCCCCAGTCGAGAGGGTTTTTTGGGGCGTTGGAGCATCAGGGAGGTTTTGCATACAGCTGTATGCAAGTCTCTCCTGACAGGCTGGGGTGTTTCATAAAAGCAAGGGAGTGTGACTAAGAGCAACAATAATTTTGCATCATTTAATAAAATGTTTATTTGTATGTGAATGTAGGTCACAAAAAGAAAAATGGCAGGAGCGCTGGAAATCAGGGGGAAGGGTTGCATCTGATAGTGAGATGGTGGAAGCTAAATGCTAAAAGACAACGATACTGACCTTTGATCATCTCTGTTGTGCAGTTTTAGGGAGAAAGAGCAGAATAGAGTCCAGGAGATAAACCTGTTTCTTTCCATTCTCTCTCATCAGTGTAACCCAGCACAGCAATGTCACAAAATGTGGGAACATCCCTGTGAATGAAGGATAATTCATGTTTATCAAGTCTCTTGTACTGTAACACAAAACAAAACAGCATCACTGTTTGATTTATTTAGTTTGCATCAAGTATTATTTGTAGAGCTAAAATCTACACCATGTTTCTGCCAATATTAAACAGGCCTCTTTAATAAATGTCACTTTAATCTCATAAACTCCATTTTGCATTTGAGAGACTTTGTTTGTTAAGGGAATAATCACACAGGAGGAGATAAGGTTGATGACGCCGTGCACCGAGGTTATGGTTCGGATATTGTTTCCCTCCCTGTTGCTACCATCTGTATATTGGTACAGTGTGGTTGCACATTGTGTCTTGTGGGCATTGTGGAGTATCTGGGGGAACTGTTTAGTCCCCCATAAGAAGATTAGAGATGATTGGTTTTATTGACCGGCCTATGCTGCGGTTATCAGGGCCGACTCTCAGAGCACGGGAGCCACGCTTTTGTCTCTGGCCCTCATTGTTCCTCCCAGCCCAGGACCCTGCTCTGATATGAATTTGATATGACAGTAAAGTGCCAATTATGTACATACATGCAAGGCCCTGCTCCCTTTCAGCTCCGGCGTGGAGTGAAAAGACAGGGGAGGTGAGGAGAGATAAGGTGACAGAATATCTTGACGGTTTGGCGAGCGAGGCTTGAGGATAATTCGCTGGAAGAAACTGAAGTCTGTTATTTTCCTGATGGTTATATTGTCAATAAAACACAGCCTTTGAAACATTGATTAGTGATAAAGAGGTTATGTGGGTGCGTTTTTTCCCCACTAGCTTGCCTGTCACATCTTATCAGCATCAGCTTCGTGTGGGATCGTCTGATTACTGTCATCAGTTACCAAAACGCAGAAAGTATGAATCGTACACTGGTTTCTTTGTGGATTATTTGATCTCACTAACTGGATTTCCTTCTTCCTTTGCAATTCATTTCCTTTGTAAATGAGATGTAGTTGACTTAGCACACAGAATACAAGCTCTGTAAGTCTACAACTCCTTGCACCTACGCCTGTGTGTATGTGTGTTTACAGCTGTGTTAAAGGTGTGTATTTGTGTGTGTGTGGATTCAAATCAAGCTAACATTTGAAGTCAGAGTCAGAAACAGTGTGTAAGTCCATTTCTAATTCCCCTTTCTTCTTCTTTCTTCTTCTTTTATGCACTCATCTTGGAAAAAAGGTGTTAAATCATCTAAATCATTCCCTGGCTATTATATCCAATTAATGCCTCCTCATGGTGTTTTATTGTGTTATAAACTGCTATTGCTTGTGGTTCAGTAGACAAACACAATGTGTGTCTGTGCCGCCTGCCACCGGGGCTGGCTGTGGCTGTGCTGGGGAGGGACAGAGGGGGAACTTGGCCACTGCCCACGGGGGCCCTGGCCACTCTAAATCAGTTAGTTTTGGAGGAGATCCTAGTCGGCTTTTTAAGAGGGTCCATTATAGGCTTGTTAATGCCTCAGCCGAGGGGGAAACACTACTAACTGCACTCAATTCTCTATGCACTCAGTCTCCTTTTTCGCACAAACACACACACTTACACACACACACCTAAGGACACCACACTCCCATTTTCTTCTCCCTCTTGCTTTCCTTCCACTTGTGTGTTTCTCTTGAGATGTGTGTTGTCTCCGCCGGTGTGTTTTTGCGTGCACATGACACACCCATCTCTACTTTGGTCTCCTCTTGATGAATTTCATGGGTTTGGCCTTCACTGAAAGCATCACGATATCACAGAGTCTACCCGTTTCTTGCATTGATCTATGTGCTCTGGGTCTGAATGTGGGCTTTTGTGCACGTATGTGTGTGCATGTGTGTGTGTGTGGTGTGTGTAAAATGTGTTAAGCAGATTGAGGGTTTCTTTGAAGATGTATTTTGTAGCCTTGAGGGGTTTTCAGGAGTTTGATATTGCATATTTAGGACAGTGTGAGGGTCTTTTGAGGGAGTATGTGTGTGTGAAATTTTAATTCACACTATAAATGTGAAGCAGCTTAGTTCATTTATCACAGAGAGGAGATACCCAGAGTGCTGTTTCCTCTCCCAGTGGGTCCTCTGTCGCAGCAGGCTCTGGAGGATCCCAACTAGCTGCAAAACCGGGGCGCACCAAGTTCTCTCAGGAACAATTGTTTCTCACTTATGTCAGTTCTCACATCATCCTCGAACATGTGAGCTGTAACGTCGTTTTTACTCTGTTGTGTTTCCTAACTGCTTTTTTTCTTTTTATCAATTTCTCCGTCTCCTTCCTGCTAAAGCGGTCACGGACGCTTTGTTGTGCTCCTGGTCGAGCTATAGGCGCCAATATTTGCCACACCTGAGGTGCAAGCTAATGTCCTCCCATTGCCGCGTTGTGAACCGTCGTCAAGGAAAAGGTGCCTCTCGGTTGCCCTGGAAACCATGCCTCCCAGCATGCTTTGTGTGAGTGACAGGAGGAAGGTGTGACAGAGTGAGAGCTTTGTGTGAATGGACATCTTGCGAGCTGGACAAGCTCTAAGGCATTTTCTGTTCATCAAGTTAATTCACCACTCTTCATCTCTCACAGGCTCATACAACCTGAGATGTATCAACCATTAACCAACACAATATATACAAATATGCACCAAAGAACTTAAGATTATAGCATTTTATTCACAAACATGATAATTCAAGAACCATAGCAGCAGTGTAATTGTGCTGTGAGCAGGACAAGTGGCTTCCATGATGGGTTACAGCAGTGGCAGCCCGTGTTCATCTCGTCCCCCTCTGTGCGCGCTCATGCGAGACGCTCTGAGAGTGTGTCCTCTTTGGAGGAGACATGCGTGTCCCCTATGAATGCATCTAGGCAACCTAAGCCTACATTCACCCTTAAATATGTGCACAATTTAATGTAGTACTGTTCTGCACCTTTGTGTACCAGCAAAGATATAACATGAAATTCTGATCCAAGTGTAAAAGGTAAAACTGCTTAATTTAATTCAAGGATGCTTAGAAGAGTGTGTATTTCTTTACATATATATTTTTTGGATAATACATCTGTTTTTACACCAGTACAAGCAATTCCTGTGTGTGTGTGTGTGTGTGTGTGTGTGTGTGTGTGTGTGTGTGTGTGTGTGTGTGTATCTGTGCAGGGCTCAATCTCAGAAGCAGCCTGAGATAGTGTGAAACCAATAACTGATAAAGTATCAGTCAGCAGGCAGCGCTGTCCAGCGGTGAACCTGGAAACGGACCTCTTCCTGAACACTCTTCAGATAAGCAAAATCAGAAATAACTGACTCCGGGGAGCACCTGTCAGGTCAAACTGATATGTAGTTTAACTTTCAGGGCATTTTGAGTTTCAGGGAGAGCTGGGTTTGTGTACTCTTTAAAATTGTAGTTTATTGTG
>RPOG01001736.1:0-129418 GCA_008086565.1 Thalassoma bifasciatum
GAGATTTGCAATAGAAAAAGAAAGAAAGAAATACATAAAAGGAACTCTCCACACCCCCACCCCCCCCCCCCCCCCCCCCCCCCCCCCCCCACACACACACAAAAACACACACACTCACTCAGAGTTAGATGTCATACACATTTCTCTAATGATCAGTTTTCTCATACCATGTGTAGTCCATTTTAGTGCATGACACCAAGTGAGACAAAGCTAGGTAAACTAAATTGATAATAAACACAATAATAAAGCTTTCATCGGGTTTGGCCATTTTATGTCATTTTGTCCCTTCGCTACAAGTTGAGTCAGCTCTTTAGGTGAGAAATTGAGCTCAGGAGACCATGTCTGTGAAAAACCTCTCACCCCCGTCAGAACAGCACTGATCCTTATCTGAAGGAGGACCCTTAATAACTCGAACAACCCCCCATACCACAGCACAACAGTTGGTTGTTTATCCTTGCTCCAGTTTATCAAAGTAAATTTTCTGGCTAATAGCAATAATTTGTCCCACAGTTGAAAATGTGGTGGAGTCAAAGAATGAACAGGCCTGAGTCTCTCCTGATGCTGATTTAGAAAATGTCACTCAGTTCTTTGGAGATTGCACCCCAGAACCTTTTAATTAGTTTGCACTGCAAGAAATTGTGATAATAGATTCCAACATCTCTCCCACATTTATTGCACAGGGGAGAGGTCTGACAATCCATCTCACTTAGTCTATGAAGAGTTGTACGTAAGTAGTGTAATATTTTATACTCACTTGTCAGTGCTTAAACACAGAAAACCTCAAAATGAATTCAAAAATATTCATAGGGACTTAAAAGGTTAGATGGTAAAGCTCTAGTTTAGTAATAGAGTTGGTGAAATCTCAGCCAAAAGGTTGAGGGTTTGCTCACACGCCCTGCTGTTCTTACGCACGCTTGTCCTTGAGTAAGACACTTATCCTCAAAAATCTGCCTCCCTGTGTGACAACAGTGTGTGAATGACATGGTTAATACTGAAGAGCACTTTAAACTGCAGCCTCAGCCATCAGAGCAGGAATGTGCTGTGAATACTGAATGAGCAGCATAATCCTACAAGTGCTTCCCAGGGACAGAAGATTACAAAAAACACTGTGTAACAACAGTCCATCAACGATTTACATCGATCTTCATTCTGATGTTGGAGGAAGAATAACAGAAGAAAAGAAATGGGGTTTATTCTTTTCATATATAGGTCATTGGAAGGGAGATATTTGATATTAAAAGACCAGCAAATGTTCCAGAAATGAAGCAGAAATAGGATCCTGAGCCGCCCTGACAGAAGGATTTGCTTCTCTCTCGCTCTCTCCATTATTTCTACCTTGGCGTGCAGCAGCCTGTCAATAGCAGATACAAGCTGTCTCAGTCAATCAGGCTTGTAAGGCGTCTTGTGAATCAGGTGGAACAGGAGGATCTAACAGAAACCACCTCAAACTGACACAGCTCCTGGTCCACGCTCTGTAATCACAGACGAGCTCAGCTTTAAAGCTGTAGTCTCACCATCTGAATAACACTCAACATGTGAGGTAACATATCACATCGTTCAACCTTTTAAGGTGATTAGATGCATTTTAACAAGCTTTACCCTGATACATCCTGGCTTATAGGATGGTGGCACAATGCAAATGTTACTTTTTTATTTTTCCTGTGTTGCTAAAGATTGTGACTTATTACCCTTAAAGGACTAATCCTCACAAATCTGTGCCTGACATCTAGCTAGAATATTAATTATTTTTCTACTGTGTTAGCCTAGCTGAGCAGCAACGACTCCCAGAAGCCCCAAAAAAGTTCTTTCTGCTCCCACTGACTTCCTGAAGTGGCGGTTTTTCCCGGAGGCCAAAGGAAGCCATGCTTACTCAATAAAATATTACATAAAAGGAAAAATATGAATCATCCCCACTTTGTTGCTTTAACTGAGTTTTTGTCACTGTGTTGTTGTCAAAACGATTCACATGAGCCTCCTCTCTGGGTAAATGCAAGGAGCAAAACAGCGCCCCTGCTACTACAGCGCGCACAGTGTATTGCGGCTGTGTGAGGCTGTGTGAGGAGTGGAAGGAGGCCAGGTTCCCTCTGCCTCCTTTTAAGGAAAAAAAAAGACGTGTCAGCCAATCAGATTCAAGCCAGGCTCGCAGTCGTCATCATTCAGTTGACGGCCAATGTATCATAAAAAACAAAATAAAGGAGGCCAGAATCAAGTAGTATCTAACCAATCACAAACTATCTTTCCTACACTTCCTGCTCTGCACCGATCTCTGACTACTTGCAGCCAGCCTAACTGTCTTCAACAAGCTTTACACTCCGGCGCTGCAGACAGACAGTGAGCTAAACTAGCTAGTGATAAGAAACGACTTTACTAAACTTCGTGTTTTTTTCTTTTTTGTTAAATCAGTGGCTTTATTTAGTTGAACGCAACTTCAGAGTTGTATTATTATGATCACCCTTATAAATCTCATATAATTAGGCTTTATGTTCTCGATTACAACCTGACTGGCTTCCTCTGTGAAATTGGTCACGGGCCGCCACTGACTTCCTGAGGTCTGCAGAGATGGGGAGATCATTGTGCCTGACATCCCTACTTCCTTTACATCCTAACAGTTCACTGAGAAATTGGCGTCTGTCTTATTTTTAGTGAGAATTTGCTTACTAGATTTCATATGAGCCACATTTAGCTGACAAGACTGGAAAAATTTCTTATTTTGAGATACTGAAGGACAAAATTGACACCTGAACAGATTTGGAAGAGTTAAAAATAAAACAAAATCTGCCAATGAGGAAAGAAAAGTGTGAATTTTTTCTTAAATTAAGAAATTTTTAGTTCAGGACATTTTTTTACTCCATTACAGATCTGTTTACTCTTCATTATTACCTCCTCTCAATCAGACACTATTTTTCAATGTTTTTTTCAATTTTATTTGTATGTGTAATTGGTTTTGGCATATTAAGCTTAAGGCTGTGGTTGGCAGTCAGCCTCACTTTGTAAAGTTTCTTCTCAAAGTTGAATAAAAGAAATTCATCTGCATCATTTTCTCCTTCATCCATTAAAGCTGTACAACACAGCGCCCCCTACAGGCATAGAATACTTCCATTTTCCAGCTTCAGTTTGAAGTGCTCTCATCTTGTACGGATGTTTAATGATTCAGTGTGTTTTGTTTTCCCATCATTTGTGTGTTTTTGATACCAGTTTAGTTGTTCCAGTTCCTTACAGCACCTTTTTTTTGCAGCATCTTCAGTGATCATGTTGCATTTGCTTTGGACTTGTGCATGGATTTTCAAAGATACAGATGAGGTTTCTGCAGTTGTTGCTGGTTTATCCTGATAAGGATCACCACAGATTTCTGTATTTGGTATATATAGTATCTGATGGCGAAATCTCAATTAATGAGGTCTTGGAATTGAAGAACAGAATGCTCTTTAATAAAACATGTTGAGGACAAGCTAAAATAAAAAAAGAGTGTAAATAATATTGAATGAGCTCCTTTTTTGGACCACAAACTTTTTACAACTGCAACACAAGTTCATTTTGTGGCATATTGGTGTCACATTGGTGAAAAATGAAGTTCAATAGATGAAACAAAAAGAAAAAGCATTTTAGAATCTGTCTGAACTGTGTGATAAGCTCATTGTGCACAAACAGCTCACAACTGCCCTGGATCACTCTAGACTTGTTATTGATGTCAACTTTGCGTGCGAACGGTGGGTTTTCTCGTTCAGCTGTACATCAACGTGACAGAAGTGGAACATAAAAGCTCTAATAATGAGTTACCAGGTCTCATTATCTCTCTCTGGGTGAGATCATTCATACTTTAATACTTATAAACTCACTTCCAAATAGTGGTTGCCAAACTTTTTGTAGATATGATTGTTTTCAGCCAAGGTCCAAAGTGGATTTTGTTCTTAACATGTGGTTAGACTGACCACATAACCTCTGGTGTTTGCATCTGTATCTGTCTGTGAATATGTAAAGCAGGAACATGCAGTGACAGGAACATAAAGGCAGTCTAAAGAAGTATTACCAGCATGCCCTGCAGGCCCGTGATGTCAGCATTCTTCTTCATTTATTCCCCTCTCTGCCTGTTTGTTTTATGTGTTGCCTCTTTTTACACCTGCATTCATTCATTTAGCCATTTAACCAGGACAGCATTGACTGAGTGCGTAGGTGAGAGGGCTGATTCGTTTCTGGAGGACAGAATTGGATTTGATGGTGGGCCATAATAGCTTTCACAGGCTTTTGCTGCTCTGAATAGAGCCGTGACGGGACTGTGATCCTGAGGAGGATCACGGCGGATGGCATGAACATGGACACCCTCTTCCTTATTGTCCCTTTAGAGCTCATAGGAGGCGACAGTCTGCCATTCGAGGCCCAAATTAAACCCATAAAGTTACGCTTTAAAAATACACCAGGAGAGCAGAACATGGAGTAAGTGGCATTGACGAGAGCTCCTGTGGAATTTGTTTTTCGGACATTTCATGGCACTATTTGCATTGGTTTTTTTTTGGTTTTTAGAAGTCTTATTAAAAGTAACCGCTTTGATTCTTGGCCACTAAAATGCCCCCAAGGCTAATCAGGAAGGAGACATCATTCAGGCTCACATGTGACTTACCTCTCCGGCACCACTCTGGCATCTCTCGTGGATCTCCTAGAGCGGTTGCCAGTCTACACTGTTGGGTATCGCCTATCTACATGTAGCATAGGCAGCACGTCCACACTGTAGTGCCTAGGCAGCCAGTCAACGTCATAGAGCATAGAAAGCTGGTCCACACCATTTAGTGTAGGCAGCCAGTCCACACAGGCATCAACAGCCAGCATAGCCAGCATAGCCAGCTTGATCCACCCGTGTGATTCATCCATGTACAGCAGGCTCTCATGTCCACTGTGTGCCCTCCTCACTCATGGTAACAAGGTATGGTAAAGAATTAAGTTCAGTGTCTGGTTCCATAAATACCCAATGAAACATCTCTTGTTGTGTCGATGAACTCAAACAGATTGCCTCACATTACTTAAATTAGTCGTGGTCCAAAAAAATTTCACAGTCTTGTCTTTTGAAGAAATACTTTGACTTCAATACTAGATATATGTGTGTGAAGACACTAACTTGAATTTTTATTGTTGATTTGGGGGATTTGATTAAGTTAAATGTGCTTTTCCCCAGATTTATTTTTTTTCAGTGCACAAAACTGAAAAGCACTGTCACAGAAATCAAACACTCCTTGTCCAGTAATGATGTTGTCACTCTTCGGACTCAAGTGAAGGATCTGACAAAAGAAATAATTAAACTGGTTAACAGTTATGGAGATTTGGAGTCTAGATCCTGCCACCAGAATATTCTGGTCATTGGAGTCGTCATTAGACCGTCGTGAGACAGGTGAGTTTTACCCTACTGATGATGTGTTGTTGCAATAGTAATCCTGCCCAGTACGAGAGGAACCGCAGGCTCAGACAATTGGTGTATGTGCTTGGCTGAGGAGCCAACGGTGCGAAGCTACCATCTGCGGGCATGTGACTGAACGCCTCTAAGTCAGCATCCCACCTAGACGCTACATTGATGTAAAGTTGTCCCAAGGACGCTGCTGAAGGAGGCTTTCAAGCTTGAGAAAGAGCTGCTTGTGGACAGAGCAACAAACACAACAAGAGGGCTGGCCAATAAGAGGGAGGGGGGTTTGTGGAGCAGGGAGCCTTAAAGGGACAGGAGCTAAAGCAAAGCATTTCAGGCAGAAGTCAGCGATGGTAGTATAAATCTACTAAGTGTCAAGACTACAGGTTTCTTAGTATCATTTTAGCATTCTTTTACCCTTCTGTTTCTAGTCTTGTGTTTTTTATTTTGTTACTTACTCTTGTGTCTTGTTTTGGATTACTACTTCCTGCCTCCCTTACCTGCTGCCCACCTCTATGATTACGTCATGTGTTTCACCTGTGTGTCATTGTCTTCCCTCCCCTGAATATTTAGCTTCCCCAGTCCTTCCTTTCCCTGCCAGTTTGTCTACTCACGTACCTTTAAATCTCTAGTCTCTTGTTTGTTCCTGTACCCTGTTTGGATTTTCAAGGGTCTGCATACCTTTGCCTGATATTCATCCTTCCTGTGTAATGAACTGTGTCTGATTGAACAGATTCTTTGTGTTGACCTGCTTTTGAGTCCTTTGTTTGGTTCAGTGTAACAAAAAGAGTGCAATACCCCCTCTTTAAGTTGGAGCCATTTTTTGTCATTTATAATGGCGTCACCATAATGAACTCAGGTGGTTTAGGGTGTATTGTATTCAGTCTACACAGTGACAATTTGGGGTTATTGCCCTCTTTCTTTACTTCTCCACCTTACACACTGAGAGTTATTGGAGAACTGCTTCACTTAAAACTTTAAATACTCAGCTTCATTAGAATTGGAAATTAAAATACATTTCAGAGCAGTCAGTTTCTTCTGTATTGTTGTAACTGGAAAAGAGTGTGTCAATTTTTTTCATTGTTAAATTGTGTATCTAGGTGAAATTATCTGAATTTAACTCGTTTGAGTCATATTAAATACCAGTAGAAGTAATGAGCTAATGGAAGTTGTTGGTTTTCCAGGTGCTACAGCAGATATTCAGCCTGAAGCTCCAGCCTCAGCCCAGAGCACTCTACCACGCTTCATTCAGGAGCCTGAGGATGCTTACATCATTAAGAGCAACCCAATAAAGCTGCGCTGTCTGGCCACACCGGCCTTACAGATCTTTTTCAAGTGCAATGGGGAATGGGTGCACCAGAGTGAGCACTTCTCCCAGGATTATAAGGACCTCACCACAGGTGCGTTTGTTCATCGTTCCTTTCCAAAGCTTCACATATCGTAACAGTCTCATCCCACCTGAGTTCTGATTTTCTGATTCTCTCTGTGTTCCAGGACTAAAGGTTAGAGAGGTGATGATCAACGTGTCTCGTCAGCAGGTGGAGGATTTCCACGGCCCCGAGGACTACTGGTGTCTGTGTGTGGCCTGGAGCCACCTGGGTACCTCAAAGAGTCGAAAGGCTACAGTCCGAATCTCCTGTGAGTACAGAAACACTGGAGTCAAAGGCACCAACACAGCTCCTCATCTCCCCTGAGGACTACAAAAGTTCTGTTCATACACTTTGAGAGGTCACAGAAAGTTAGCAGGTTAGAAACAAACTATTTCAACAAAGCATGAAATCAGTTTTAATAAAAAGGCTCAAACTCATTCGTGGTGAGATAATCATTTTCTGTATCCATTGAAATAAGGTTAAACAATTGTAATTTCAAGGATGATGGTTAAGTGTCATTACTTTTATACTGCTGTGTATATCAATGTGCTATGACTTATTGTTGCTCCACATGCAAGCAGCTAAACAGATATTTGAGCCAATACAAACAGGAGGTTTCTGACATTCTGCAAATTTATCTTGGTCATAGGCAACACTTTAAAGAGGGGCTATATTTTTTTAAGCTACCTCAGAGAAGCTTTACATGATTTACAGCTAAAAAATCTCAATTTTTCCCACACTGATGTTGAAGAAAACTCGTATTTCAACATTTGTCTGAAATGTTTCATTTTAGCTGCTGTCTCTTTAAGGCTCCTTTCTCCACATACCCCCTTCCCTTTGATTGGCCAGCCCTCTTAAGGCCTGTTTAGGGGGAAGAACAATTAGCAGACCTTAATGATTGAGGTCCACCCCATCAGTATGTCATTAATTTGTCATTATATGGTGACCTCATCATTTCACAAGTCTTGCGAAGATCTGGCGCAATTTTCTCAATCAGAGCATTTTGATCAGTTCACAGACAGTTTGGGGAATTTCGACAACATATGAACATACAACTGTCTGGAAAACTGCACATATTCAATCTGACATTGATTCTTTATATCCAACTTTACAATATTGGAAAGCAGAATACCCCCTCTTTAAATGAGGTGGTACACTCCCTTACACTTTACCCCCACTTTTTGCCTTCTGCATCCCAGGACTTCTTGGCATCCTAGGACTTCTGACCAACTCCTATACCTGTCCCTGTCCTCTGCATGTCAACATTTAACTTTAAATGAGTATTAACTGCTCCCAAACTTCATCAACCTTAACGTCAAACAACAGAACACTCCATAGTCTTTTGTGGGAAAATTAGCTTAAACTACATAAGTCTGATTGTGGGACACACTGATATACCTCTTTTGTATTTTTCGGTAAATGTAGAGATTAAGAGTGTAAGTAATATTGTACCAATACTGGCCACAGAGCACAGTATCAGGTAAATAAAGCAGGTGCAGTTAACTTTCTACACTCAGTGATCACAGTGTAAAACAGGTTTAAAGCCACAATGAGTAGTCAAAAGAGAAAATCTTTCAAAATTTAGGCCAAAAGCATCAAGTATTCAAAGAATACAGTTAAAAGCAGAAGTACAATGGTTTTCTAAGGCCATTTTATAAGAAAAAAAGAAAAGAATTTCACTCATGAATGCCCACGATGGAGCTCAAGGCCATGATCCTTTTGATTTTACACAAACTATAGTTTTTTGAGTGTTTGAACACACAGAGCTGGGGGAGGAGGGGGGATGTGGATTTCTAACACCTCACACCTGTCCTTTTCCTCTTATATTTCTACACAGATCTAAGAAAAAACTTTGAGCAGGACCCCCAAGGGAGAGAGGTGCCGATTCATGGCATGATCGTTTTGCACTGTCGCCCTCCAGAGGGAGTCCCTGCTGCAGAGGTAAGCTGAAACCCCCTGAAGAGGCTTTGACTTCTCTGGAAAATGCACATCAGTGTCATCCTTTTTCTGAAAGAGCAGCTTTTAATAAGATCTAACCATTTGCCATTCTGTCTCTGAAAAGATTGAGAGAGTGAGAATTATTTATTTGTCCCACAGAAAAACAAACATTACAATAAGAATATATCAGATGGGATGAAGAAGTGTGACCTAGAAATAAATATGTCCAGGACTATTTAATCACAAGAATTATAGAAAAAAAACTATATTCAAGAATGAAATGTTGAGCACGTCTTTTGTCTTTTGTCCTGTCTGCCTGAAAAAGCTCAAATTCTTCCAGTGTAATGTTGTTGCCCAGTGTTAGCTTCGTTAGCGATGACTCTATAAATATTACGATGCTTCTCTGCGCTCTGGTATTCCCTCTGGTGCTGGATTAGCACCACAAGCTCTTCCATTCTATTGGAAATAGATACCCCGTTTCCCATGAAGATGGAAGAAAAATCGCCAATAAATCAGACATGAGAAGTATTTTAAGTCTTCAAATGCAAAAAAAACTGCAATAACCAGAGGGGGGCCCGCATTTCCTTAAAGCAAATGCAGGATGTTGAAATGCTGAGCATCACATTTGAACACTCGTGCATTTCCTTGCAGAAAAAGCTCAGTGTTGAAATGCTGAGCCTCATTTCAACATTAGGCACTTGCTCGCAAGAAAGCCTTAATGTTCAAATTGAAGACTTTAAAAAAAACGGACGAGGAAGAGAGAGCAATACTGCTGCAATGACCACTTGATCAGCACCTGGAAACAGAGAATAGTATATATCATGTAATAATAATTGTATATTAGTTATGGTGAATGATATGTGTTGAAGATGGTGACACCAACGTGAAGCTATCCCTCAGTTTGAATGGATTCACTGGGTGAACTTCTCCCCAAATAATACAGAGGACTCTCAGAGAAGCTGAATTAATCTAAAAGCTGTGACATCTTTTGTAAATATCCTGAGTTCAGACTGTGACACAAATGGCCCAATTAAATTCTTGAAATGATTTTGAGGGATTGGCTGTGGAGGAAGAGGCTGGAAGTCTCCTTCAGTCTGAATCCACTAACAGCTGCTTCTGTTTATTGGAGAAGATAGAAAAGTCGTGCTGTTGAATCTCATTGTATTTGCTGGTTGTTGTATCGAAAGCTAAAGCTTTATTGTGTTGTTTTGCTGAGCATAGGTTGACAGGATACTAATTATAAATAACATTAACCCTTCGAAGAATGATTTGACCATATTCAAAAGAACTTTTAAAACAAAAGTTTAAAGTCTGATAGTCTCTTCAGATCTTCCAGTGAGTGTGCTTCAGTTTGTCCACCCTCAGCTGGGCCTTTCTGTGTTGAGTTTGCGTGATCTCCTCATGCGTGTGTGGCTCCTCTCCACAGATACTCCACAGCTTCCTCCCAAAAAGATACTGGGAAAGACTCCAGCCTGAAACATGATGGAGAGCTGCCGTACAGATGGATTTAATCTGATGTGTGACATGTGACTGCTTGTCTACAGCTGTTGCTGTGCAGAATTAATCACTATGGTCGCCAGGTTTTCATCAATAAAAGTCTAAGTCTAATGTAGATATGCAGATAAGGGGCCTTTTTGGTACTTTACCTTATTATACACGTTTGGTTGTCATGAAAGGGTGTGAGCAAAGTAGATTACTCCAGGAACAGTTTTGTATTTTTTAATCTTTGAAATCAGACTGGATTACTACTGATGTGTTCAATTCAATGAAAGAACAGAGACAATCTGACTGACATGTAAGCTTTATGTAGAGTTGAATTTGCTTGTATATTTTTATTATATTGCTATCCTTTTACAGATTCAGACCTTCACCACAAATTGTCAGTTAAATTTTAATGAGAGAATGTAGGAAATTATTAAACCAATAATCCTCACTTAATGGGTTTTCAATGAAATACCCTATAGTCTGTACTATAAGTTGCTCTTTCTCTCACTGTTTGGCTGGTCCCTGCAACTTATGTAGCAAATAAATGAGGTGCTGTTATATTGCACACCTTTATGGGAAAAATAAAGCAAATTTCATACATGAGGAATATTGATGAACATAGTACTGTGTAGTAACAGAGGCTCTGTGTTGGTTTGGAAAAGCCTGACAGCTCCCATTGTTTATCCCCTGATGGTGATTTAATGAGGTGTAAGTTTACTCACCTCTACTTCACTCTCTGTTGTAGATGGTTTTTCAGGATTTGAATCACACAGTAGTGTCAAAACTCCCATAACTTTTTAGGAGTGAGGATGTTTATCTAATGGGGCCTGAAGGTCACACTGCACCGATCCATCTGGAAACACCCACAGTAGAGCAGGGGAAGAGGGGGTGGAAGGGGAGGGGCAGAGTGTGCATGAGCAAAGTGAGTGAGAGGAGCACAGGCAGAGAAGTGAAACTGAAAATTAAAAATGGTCACAGATATGAAGTGCTGATATACAAACACTTATCAAACTAATATACAAATATTTTCATCTGGAAGTACTTTAAAGATACCACATCATTCCTCTTCATGACACATTTTTTGACTGATGTGTCTCATTTTAGAACAACCATTAGTTCAGAAAATAGTGTACATTTCTTTTACATACTTGCAGAAATTTATAAATTTTCAAAGATCAGAGCCTCCCGAGGAAAAACATGTTGCATTTGGAAAGTTCATTCAAAACAGGAAGTTTATTTTCCTTAGTTGGAAGACATCCTTTTTGCATTTGTCTTTTAGATTGATTGATAAAGATTCTACAATCTGGAGATGAGTACTATTTACAAGTAACTTGTTGTTAGGATAATTAAATTAAGACAATGTTCCAGTGTTTCCTCGTGCTTTTTGACAGGAGGTCTCTTTGTTCTGCAGTTTTTTTTTTGTCTACAGTTACTTGGATGTAAAGACAAAATGTCCAACAGCCCTGATAACTGTTCATATTAACTTTAATACAGAGATTGTGTGTGCAGGTGCAGCTTGACTCCTCTGTGATCAGTTTTGTTTATATTTTTTTAATGTTTGAAAGTGTTTGAGTGTTAACATTCATCATATTTCCTGGCTGATGTTGCCTCTCTTGTTCAGGTGGAATGGCTGAAAAATGACGAGCTGTTAAGCACCATAGCTGATGATAACATTGACACTCGAACGGACCACAACCTCATCATCAACCAGGCACGGCTCTCTGACTCAGGAAACTACACCTGCGTGGCCACTAATGTGGTGGCTAAGAGACGCAGCGCCACAGCCACTGTGACCGTCTTTGGTGAGTCCTCGGCTCTGCTGCTGCTGTTGTTTCCTAATACATGTGAGCACAGACAGTTTCCACTGTGCCATGAAGTTAGGCTTCCTTCTTAGAGACAGTATAACCATCCAAACACATGCTCTGGTTGGAGTATTTCAAATTATTCAGCACTTGCTAAGATTTTAGTTCAAATTTCTAGACATGTTAGATAACTGAACTTGTTTCAGAGGCTGCTTATTTTTCTTTAACCTTTAAGTTTATCATATTATCTTAAATTAAAAAAAAAAAGAATGAGTGTGTCTTTTGGTCTCTACGCTCTAAAAAGTGGGACTGGGCTAAAATAATATGTACAAAATAAATGTTAGTAATTTTTACCTTTTTTTTTCACCATTAGCACAAGCAGTATGTTTTTATCATTAATGGCTAAATGGTCATAGGGGCCCTGGTCATATAATGTGTGTTGTTCCTCTCTCTTTCACTTCCTGTTTCCCCACACCCTCAGTAAACGGTGGGTGGTCCTTGTGGACGGAGTGGTCAGCCTGTAGCGTGCCGTGTGGACGAGGTGTCCAGAAACGCTCTCGAACCTGCACCAACCCAGCTCCTCTGAATGGTGGAGCTTTCTGTGACGGCACGTCAGTACAGAAGATCACCTGTAACGCACTCTGCCCAAGTCAGTGTCAGTGTTTATGTAGTATTTGTGTTTGTGTGTTTGTGTGTGTAGTTCATTTATGAATAATGTTTGTAGATATCGTACCATCATGTCCTTTGTTTTGTTACTTTTGTCACTGGGGTTTTTTGAGTTTCCCAATTGTATGGCATCCTACAAATATTAAAACATCCTGGTCCTATCACACGTCATCCTTTTTTTTAAAGAAAGAAAATTATTTAAAAAACAACTTAAATTGTTTGACCAAGTGAAATTACTCATTCTTTGCAAATATAGCAGAAGCTGAAATAGGGGTTTTCTGAGGCCCCGATGCAGGAAAAATAGGGACTCTTGAGCCGTAAATCATGGCAAGGTACAATGTGGCTATCAGAAGAACAAAATAATTTCTTAAAAAAGCAACATACCCCCTCTTTAAAATGTTTTACGCCTGGTACACCCACAGTGCTCCTTTGTTAATGGGACAGTTTTGGTTTTCATAGTACGGTGTTCAGGATACTTATAATCATCAATATCTTTGCTTTGTGACATAAATAACAGAATATGCAGTCTGTTAAGAAAGGTTGGCCTGAGTTTTTAAGCTTTGATTGTGAGCAGCACCCATGAGGAGGATGGTTAAAGTTATCCAGAATTTTGATGAGTTCACTCAGGACAGTTACAGCACCCAAAGTCAAAGTTACTCAGTGTTAACTCAACACCATGGACAGAATGTTAGATTCTTCTCTCATCCTCTAACAGCATCATTGTACTATGAGTATTGCAACCCCCTGTCAAAAAAATCCGTAGCTGCCACATTTACAGGGAACTTCCTCCTCATTCTTGCCTCCTGAAGTGTGTGATGCCAAGCACGATGAGCTTCTCCTTGATCAGATGTCAGAGCAGGTGGAGGAGTCATGAGCATTAGCATACATCAGGCTGTCTGGGCTTCACAGTCTTACATCAAATCTCATTACATAAACAGGCTCAGGGGTTGGTGCTGAATAAAGTCTCTGTAGTTGTCCCGACCGTGTAGTTCAGAGTGACAGATTTAGCTTCCTGCTCAGGGAACTTCATGTAAACTTCAAGACATCACCAGAGATTCATTTATGTGAAGAAATCTACCTAAACATACATGTTACTTTACTTTTGTTAGTAATCACATTTATGTCGGTAATGTTTCAGTCGATGGAGGCTGGGATGAGTGGAGTGACTGGACCGTCTGCAGCAGCCAGTGCAAGAGGCAGAGAAGCCGAGGGTGCGGCTCTCCAGCACCAAGACACAGTGGACGGATGTGTGAGGGAAACAGTGAGGCCACTGAGAACTGCACAGACGGACTGTGTACCCAGAGTAAGACTTACTGCTTCTTGTGGCAACATTGTCCCTGTCAAGTTTTACTTACATTAAGTTAAACATCGCAGTCATGACATAACAAATGGCTCGACCAATATAAATATTTTTCTGTGCTGATCAGGCATCCTGATAACTATGAGACGTGAATTAATATACACTCACCCGCCACTTTATTAGGTACACCTGTGAAACTGCTTGTTTTTTTGTTTTTTTCAAAGTTATTTTTTTGGCCTTTGTGCCTTTATTAGATAGAGGAGGACAGTGGATAGCGTCGGAAAGGGGAGAGAGAGTGGGGAGTGATATGCGGGAAATGGCCACAGGTTGGATTCGAACCCGGGCCGCCCGCTCGAGGGCAAGCCTCATGGTGCACAGCCATATCCACTAGGCCATCCGCGCCCCGTGAAACTGCTTGTTAATGCAAAATTTCTTATCAGCCAATCACATGGCAGCAACTCAATGCATTTAGGAATATAGAGATGGTCAAGAGGATCTGCTGCAGTTCAAACTGAGCGTCAGAATGGGGAAGAAAGGTGATTAAAGTGACTTTGAACGTGGCATGGTTGTTGGTGCCAGACGGGCTGGTCTGAGAATTTCAGAAACTGCTGATCTACTGGGATTTTCACACACAAACATCTCCAGGGTTTACAGAGAATGGTCTCAGAAAGAGAAAACATCCAGTGAGCGGCAGTTTCGTGGGCGAAAATATCTTTTTGATGTCAGAGGTCAGAGGAGAATGGCCAGACTGGTTGGAGCTGATAGAATGGCAACAGTAACTCAAATAACCACTCGTTACAGCCGAGGTCTGCAGAAGAGCATCTCTGAACGCACAACACGTAGAACCTGGGGGCAGATGAGCACACAGGGTACCACTCCTGTCAGCTAAGAACAGAAAACTGAGGCGACAAGTCACACAGGCTCACCAAAACTGGACAGTAGAAGATTGGAAAAACGTTGCCTGATCTGGTGAGTCTCGGTTTCTGCTGCGACATTTGGGTGGTAGGGTGAGAATTTGGCGTAAACAACATGAAAGCATGTATCCATCCTGCCTTGTATCAACAGTTCAGGCTGGTGGTGGTGGTGTTATGGTGTGGGGGATATTTTGTTGGCTCACTTTGGGCCCCTTAGTACCAACTGAGCATGGTTTAAAGTCCACAGCCTACCTGAGTATTATTGCTGACCATGTCCATCCCTTTATGACCACAGTGTATCTGTCCTACTTCCAGCAGGATAACGCACTATGTCATAAAGCTGGAATCATCTCAGACTGGTTTCTTGAACATGACAATGAGGTCACTGTACTCAAACGGCCTCCACAGTCACCAGATCTCAACCCATCAGAGCACCTTTGGGATGAAATGGAACAGGAGATTCGGATCATGGATGTGCAGCCGATGAATTTCATGTCAATGTGGACCAAATCCTCTGGGGAATATTTCCAGTACCTTATTGAATCTATGCCACGAAGGATTAAGGCAGTTCTGAAGGCAAAAGGGGGCCAAACCCCGTACTAGCAAGGTGGACCTAATGAAGTGGCCGTTCAGTGTAGTCATCAAGACATAGAATAGTGATTGGTTTCAATAATGTTTCTTATGTGTTTTTTTAACTTAAGCCTCACATACATTACACTAACTCAACTGACATCACATGAGACAGTTTATAAGACTTCAAGATCAGTGCCTTGTAGATATGAAAAGAAATGATTTTCGAATATTTTAACATTTTATGTCCGAAAAAGTAAAACAGACCTTTTTGGGTCACATTACCCAAGTTTCTGTTTTGAAAATATTTGAGATTTTATCAATGAGGACTACAAATATTGGCAAATTATTGAGCTGTTTTTAAGGCTGATTGTAACTCCAGCTCTTTATGTATCAGTATCTGGCTTTTATAACGAGCTAACACCACCCAAATCTTGTATTTACCCTGTGGCTTGTGTTCTTCATGTGTCTCCTGTGCTCCAGGTTTGGACAGTTCTGTTGATGTAGCTCTGTATTCGGGTCTGGGAGCTGGAATCATCACAGTGGCGCTCCTCATTGTGGCGGCGATGCTCTACAGGAAGAACCACAGCGAGTACGGCGTGGACGTCATCGACTCCTCTGGGCTGGCTGGAGGTTTTCAGTCTTTCAGCTTTAAGACCACGGCACAAGGTAAGGAAGAGCGCCATCTTTCCACTCTGTGACACACACTGTCAAAGGTCAAATATGGTGCTTTTAGACACCTGAGCCATATGAGGGTGAGCGGAAAGTGTCACGTCTTTACTTTTCTCCAAATGTTCCAGGAGGTTTTCTGAACATTGTGAAGAGAGTGAAGCTCTTGGTGGTTTAAGTTGGATGCAGCAGGTCATCAGTTCTGTCTAAATAGGCCACAGTCTTCCAGCAGACCGCCTGCTGTGCCCTCCATCTGCCACAATCACTCCTTTCCCCAGCCACAGCCAGGGGTCCAACAACATGTTGAACACTCCATCAGCCCCAATTTATTTTCAAAGAAGACGCAAAAGTGTTATTTTGGCTTCAGCTGTTGTGAATATGTTGTGACCATAAGCGTGTGATTGATTGTAAATTAGCAGCCTTTGGTTGAGTGATAACAGCCGCAGAGATTTCTTGAAACCCTTTTCTCCACTGCCTGGGCAGAACGCTAAATGACTTTTTGGACCCGACTCTGTGTCACCACATCACTCATCCTCCTGAGTGGTTTTCAATCAGAGATCCATTTCCAGACTCTCGTCACCACGGCTTTTAAATCTGTCTTGGGCCTTTCCTCAAAATGCCTCTTAAACCTGAGCATCTTCAGAGCTGATGGTGCACTGACACTAATAACAGCTGATGATTATTAAAACTCTGATTTAAAAAAACATTTATCATTGTGATTGTTCTATATCATCTGCAAAGTGTCAAACACTGAAATATATCCCATTAACTAGGTATGGACTGATTATCAGCCCGATCTGATAATCAGCGCTGATATTTGCATTTTGTAGCATATCACCATCTGCCACCATTCAATAACCAATAAGAGAAAAAGCACTTAAAAATTACCCATTTATTAGCCCTGATAATCTCATTTGAAGCTTAAGATTAACCCTGTGGTGCATAGTGGTCACTACAGTGGACACCTCTTTAAAAGTTATTTACTCCTCTTAATTTCATGGTCCATGTGGTGGAAATTCATATTAGCCTGTGTCAGGATATTTTTATTCTTCTTAAGGCCTGAAAAAATGTTTTCAATTTTTTTTCCAAACATATATTTTCAAAAATGTGACAGACAAAAATTTGAGGGTAAAACAGCTTATAAACTTTAAATTAATAAGTGTTAAAATGAATGAAAGAGAGTTTAAATGTTTCACAAAGCATTCAAAAAGATTATTCATGAAATTACCAAAAAAAAAAAAAAAGAAAATAAGTCAAACAAAAAAAAGTCATATTTAGATTAAGTTCAGACTGTTTTATGTTGAATGCTTAGTCACAAAAAAATAGCCTTTTTTTTCATGCTTTAAGACAAATAAAAACACTCAAGGGAAAAATCCTGACACTGACTTTCATAATTCATGCATCAGAGGGTTAAGAATCAGGCATATATCTGCAGATTAGACTTTTTTAAGTCCTCATAGTTAAAAAAAACATATGCTTAAAGGCATTTAAACAAAGTTAAGTGTTTGAGTTTGTATTAGTCAAAATTTCAACGCCAGTATTATCACTTTTATTCGTAGACTTTGGTGATTGAGGTCCCCTCCTCTGACGTGTCATGAACTATTTCAGAAATCTTTGTGTGATGACCTCATCGTTTCAGAAAATTGCTTGAATATCTCAAGATCTGGGATTGAATACCCCCTCTTTAAGGAATTATTGATACCAGTTCAGCCAAGGATACTGTTGTTATATACCCAACCATTGACTTTCCTGCCTGATACGCACTATGCTACAGGTTAGTAGAAGTTTGTAAAAATTCCTCTGGTCTACGAAGTGGTTAAAGACCAAAAAGAGGCTGAGGTGGTGGAGGCAAAGTCTTTCAGCAGTTGTGCAAGAAGCGTTGGAGGTGCACAATGTTAAAGGGTAGATACTGTCACGGCGAGGAACCAGGGAAAAAAACAGGTGGACGGACTCCAGTGCAAATTTTCAAATACGATACGAACAAAAGTCTTTATTTCAAACAAAACTCAAAAACACTACAAGGGAAATCAAAAAGTACCCAAACAAAAACTCAAACCTTGAAAATATCCAAAACCTAAGGACTAATCAAACTCAGGTGTGGCACAAGACACAGGTGAAACACATGAAGGCAGTTAGAGGAGGGAAACTCAGGGCAACAGGAAAACTTAACAAGGGGGAGGAACACAAGGGGCAAGGAAATATACACAAGAAACACAAGTACACAAACACAAACCTGAAACAGCAGAAACCATACACCCTAAACTAAGCTCCAGAAAAACAAACCAAAAAACAGGAATCATCAGAAGACACATTTAAGGAGAAAGCCTCAAGAGTCATGTGTTTAAATGTGTATAAGGTGTTTGCATTTACAGTATTCATTAATTCTGTTTTATGTAAGTAGTTGGGAAGACTGAATCACCAGGAAAAGTTCAGCTTTAAAAACAGGTCAAAACCAACACACCCGACACACATCACCCATCACCAACTGGACTCCTCAGAATAAATAACTCTCCAAGAAAATGAACCAACATTAGCCTCCTGCCTCGAACCCCGGCAGCCAGCATCTGGGCAGCAAGGACTCGGTGACTGTTATCTTGGCACAGCTTGTTCAGGGACACGAGTCTGCCAAACAACTGGCAGTGTCATCACATCTAATGGTCACGCATGAAGACCCCCCTCCAGGAGCCGCCGGGTCGACACTGAGAGCTGAAAGTTTCCTTCTTTCAGTTACAGAGGAGTCACCTACACCCCCTAACCTCCTGTCCTCCCACAGGGGGAACCAGAGGTGCTGACTTCAGCAGATGTGTTATAGAGACCCAGCTGTGTGTGTATGGGTGTGAGGGCTTGGTAATTAAGTCTAACACTCTGACTGTGCCCAGGACCTTCTGCCCAGGTTGTGCTCCCATACCTCTGATTTACACCTCACCTATCACATTATGTTCTTTACATTTACCAGTTAAATACAGAAAAAGAAGAATAAAGAAAAGTGATCTTCAGACCTCTTGTTGACAGTTTTATTTTTTACATGACTACAGATACATTTTCTAGAGAGTTGCAGGTTTCAATCTTTATCGTTAGGCCTCATATTTTTAGACCTGAGGTTGCTGCTTGATGGTGACGCTAAAGTGCTGAGTCATCATTATGTTCGGTGAGGAGAGCGGACACACACTGGTGACACTCAGCGTATGATGACCTTCAGTAGCTGCTACGATGAAAAGCATAGCAAAAGAGCAGTGGGGGTGAAGTCATCATCTCTCAATCTGAAGGTCTGGGGTTCAATCCCAGCTCTTGCAGTCATGTGCTGAAGTGCCCTTGAGCAAGGCACCAACTACTGACACTGTGTTTTAATGATACGTCAAAGTGGCTATCAGCGTAAAAGCACTTTGAGTGATCAGACTAACTAGAAAAGTGCTGTGAGTATAAGTCTGAGTCCATTTACCACATTCCTCAGCAGGTATGTGGTTGTTAAATAGAATAATCACCAGTTGTCCCCTTTGTGAAGTAGTTTTTCGAAAAAGTGTACAATGGAAAAAAATGACAACTGGGCAAAGAAAAAAGAGGATTGGAACAAATGAGTGAAATACTTCTCATAGCCTAGCTTAGCTTTGTTTGGATATAGCTTTCAAGCTGAACAACAACTTCAAAAGATCATTACAGCATCAGAAAAAATTGTGCATCGATATCCTGTTCACCCAACAAACTGCACAGTCTATACACACAAAAGCAGCACAGAAAACAGATATAATGCAGCATTGCACACCATAATGTTACAGTATTTTGTTGTAGTAATTTGGTACATAAAGTGGTTCATTCATTCATTCATATATTTATTCATTCAAGCAAAGGCATCTCAAGCCATGACATAAAGCTACAAATGAGAACAAAAACCTGATCATATGTGGCATCATTAAAGGGGGCTTAATCTTGGGGGGTCTTCTTCTTTTGTTTTTTGTTTTTTTGATTCCAGAAACTTATGATTTTTTAAATTCTTTTATCGACCTTAAGCTGCCAATGTCTGTAGCGCTATCATAGACTGTATAAAAACATTGGGTAACACTTTACTTGAGGCCTGTGTTTATACCACATTATAAATACATTTATAATGTCTTATAATGACGTTATAGCACTGTATAACTACAGTTATAAACATTCATAAGTCACTATAATACTTTAAAACAATGATCATAACACACTATAAAGCATTTACTCATCACTTATAAGGTCAGGTATTATAGTATGTTATAACTGTTAACAACTCATTGACAATGCCCACATAGATAATGCATTATACAGATATTTATCATTTTTTTATAAACATGTACAACCATCATTATAAACACTCATAAATTACCATAACTCTTTATAATAATGAACATAATACATTCACTCACACACTCCTTTAAAAAACTTTTAATGACCACATTCACAATGAGTGGCTACGCTGATGAACAAAAGTCCTTCAAAAACAAACAAAACAGAAAAACACACATCTTTTCATCAATGCAAGAAGAACAGATAACATAGCAAAGCTTATTTTTTATTAGTATTGTGACTCCTTCAAAAAACTTATATGGCAACTATGATAATTATAATACCCTTTGATCCTTGCAACAAAAATCGGTTATCAAGGGACCAACAATCATCTTATGAGCAATTATGAAATGCCATATAATGTGTTATGCTCATTGTTATAAAGAGTTACGGTAATTTATGAGTGTGTATAATGATAGTTATACATGTTTATGAGACTATGATAAATATCTGTATAATGCATTATCTATGTGGGCATTGTCAGTGAGTTGCTAACAGTTAAAACATATTATAATACCTGACCTTATAAGTGATGAGTACATGCTTTATAGTGTTGTGATTGTTGTTATAAAGCATTAAAGTAACTTATGAATGTTTATAACTGCAGTTATACAGTGCTATAATGTCATTATAAGACATCATAAATGTATTTATAATATGGTATAAACATAGGTGTCAAGTAAAGTGTGACCAAACATGGCTATCTTCTGAGGTGTTCTGATTTTAGATGTCGTGCGAAACTAATTACCAGTGATAGTTCTCCTTCAATGCACCTTATGTAAACAAACAAAATTACATACAAACCACTCATAAACTTTTACTAAGAATAATAGTGAGAGGCAGTTACACCCTGTTTTCACAAGCATGGTAGCACATGTGGATCATCATAACATGCAGGAGTTTCAACCATAAAAAGTGCCAAATTTACCACTTTATAAACCAGCAAATTTGCCACTTTATCATTTTTTCTTTAAGTGGCCCTAACATGCCATCGTGAAAAAGGATGATTGTTGAATTTGCCAGTGAAATTGGCAGTGACACCCTAATGCCTGTGGTCTCCATGGTTTGTTTCTCTGGTAGAAATGAGCCTTTACAGGGTGCAGATGGATTAGGCCTAGTGGATTAGGTCGCGCAACATGAGTGTAGCGACTCCTGGTCACGTCTTGTCGCTATTGAGAGGAAAGTCTGAGGGTCCAGAATTTGTCCGATGCGCTATAGCTTTAGAAACGCACACACTGAGGCTCGATGCAGGTTTGAATGGTTTAATGCAAACAGATCAGAAGCACGGCGAGCAAACAGTGAAGCATAAAGAAGTGTAAATGTAAGCGTTAGTGTTAGCATTCGCGGTCAACAAAAATTGCAGCTACCCCGCTCTTCTCTCTCCACCTGACTGCAGGTAAATAACTTAACCGGCTTTTCCCACATACACCACATGATACAAACTTCCGCCTGTTACTATGGCAACACCAAACACAATGTGACATACCAACAAAACTCCATTATGGGTCCTACAATGAGAGTCGCCCTCGGGCGGGTGGCCTGGGGTTCGAATCTGACCTGCGGCCTGTTTCCCGCATGTCACTCCCCACTCTCTCCCCCTTTCCTACTCTACCCACTCTACCCACTGTCCTCCTCTATCCAATTAAAGGCATGAAAAGCCCCCACAAAAAAACGAGCCTTTACATCTTAAATCACATCACCACGGCCAATTATATTTGCACCAGCATGACAAAACAAGGTCCAACAGTTCCTTACCTTTAGACTGCAGAGGTCTGCTGGGTTTGAGTGATGGTAAAATTGAAGAGCAGTAAAAATCCCTTCAGTGTTTCATTAAGGCAAAGAAAAGACATACGCTTTGTCTAATTCCTGTTTCCTTGAAAAGCGGCTGTTTTCAGTGCGTAGATCCTCTATATTGAAACCTTGTCTTTGATAAATGAAGAAATTAAAAAAAAATATTCAAATAAGTGCTACCCTGAACAATTTGAGTTGCCTCAGGGACACACAGGAATTTCATTATGCCACGTTTATGGTGTTTGGGAATCTGTGGAGGGGGATTTAAAGTATTAATTGAAGCATTTCTCTGCACAGCACAGCTCCCACGTGAGGTGATTCGAGGTGACTGCATGACTGTGCCATTTCTCCATCTCTGCAGGAAACCCTCTGCTCCTCACCTCCTCCAAACAGCCTGACTCCACCGCGGGCCGCACGTACAGCACCGCCCTCTGCTTCCAGGACGGCTCAGAGAAAGAGCTCTTTGACCCCCTGCCAGACATCAAGGTGAAGGTTCAGAGCTCCTTTGTGGTTTCGCTCGGTGTGGCCGAGCGGGCAGAGTTCCACGCATCGGTCCCTGCCAAGACCTTTCCGCACGACCTGATCCAGGACTACAACGGCACCTCTGCCAGCTGCAAGAAGGGCTTACTCACCCTCAACGGAGCCATCAGCACAGGCAGGGAGCACCTCAGGACCAGCAGCGTGTTTGGCAGTCAAGGAGGGAGGCTGATGGTGCCAAACACAGGTGAGTTCCATTTAGAAAACTTAGACTGAGTTGTTGCTGAAAAATGCTGCATGACACTCTGTCACCGCTAAGAGAGGTTTATTATGAAGAAAAAGAGGCAAAAACATGAGCTGAAATCAGAAAAACTAAACCTTTATTTGTACGTCCAAGATACCAAGAAACCACCTTCTTCATCTCTATCCATTAAATCTAAAATATTTTTTTTTTATTGGAGAAGAGTCCTGGGCTTTGTTTGTTTTTGTCCAAGCAGAAAAACAGGGGGGAAAAAACAGTCCACGTTGAAAGCCAAAGCAAAAGACATCAAAGACATCTTAACATTTATCAAATCTGTTTGAAGTGGAGTTTCTGAGGAAAAATCTGTGATTAAACTTCATGGATTACAATAGATGAAAAGCACCATCATGCTTTGCTCTTTCCTGAAGAACCGGGAGCTGCAGGAACAAGTCAGAGTGGAGAGAACAGGCGGTCCAACCAAAAATTAGAGTGTGCAACCTTTTTTTTTGGCGTTGACTTTTTTTTTTGCAAAGCAGTGTAGTATTAATCATTTTATAGCACAGAGCAGGGTTTAAGACGCCACAAGGTTCATTTCTACCAAAAATCCACTAGAGTTTGATTACAATTTTTTTGACACTTTCATTAACTTTATGTTTACCCATTAGAATAAAAAAGCTTTCACAGATGGTTACACGTCCCCTCACATGGATAATCAGTCTGACTGTTGACTGTGTGTTTTCCAGGAGTCAGTCTGCTCGTACCTCATGGAGCTGTGGATGAAAAAGTGTCCCAGGAGGTTTACATGGAGATTCATCAGGGAGAGGAAAGGTAAGGCAGGAGTTAAAGTTCACACACACTCATCACCTGCCCTTACTGCACTGTTCTTCACTCTTTTAATGTCTGACACACATGCACAGCATTTTTCTTAAATAAAAAAAGAACTGCCTTTTCAGTTTTTTAACCCTGTGGTGCAAAGTGGTCACTACAGTGGACACCTATTTAAAAGTTATTTACTCCTAAATTCAACAGTTCATGTGGTGAAAATTCATATGAGCCTGTGTCAGGATATTTTTTCAATTTTTTTTCCAAACTTTTTTTTTTTTTAATAAGTTAAAGACAAACATTTGAGGGTGAAAAAGCATATAAACTATAAATTAGTCAGTGTTAAAATGGATTAAAGAAATTTAAAATGTTTCTCAAAGCATTTGAAAAAAATGATTATTCATGAAATTACAAAAAAACAAAAGAAAAGAAGTCAAACAAAAAATAAGTCACGCTTACATTAAGTTCACGCTGTTTTATGTTGAATGCCCAGTTATAAATAATTGAAAAAAAAAATGGAAAACTTTTTTTCATGCCTTCAGACAAATAAAAACACTCAAGGGAAAAATCCTGACACTGACTTTTATAATTCATGTATCAGAGGGTTAATCATGTTGCATGTTTTACAAACATATCATGAGTATAAGCTATGAGTGCCAGTGGACTGACTCTTAATAGTGATTAATGCATCACATGTACATACTCCGGCAGAATTTATGATTTTTTCAGGCATTTTTCAGAGTATATATATTTTTTGGACACAATAGCCAAATCATGAGTATGACTGATTTTCTAAAGCAATAAAAAGGTAATGGGGTGAATACTTTTTAAAGGCACTGTAACCATCCTGTGTTTGACACACAATTAAAGTTACTGTGTTCTGTGCTGTGCAGTAATGCTGTTGCTCTAAGGATGAGGAAACATCTTTTTATTCAAGGAGGAAATCTCACCAAATGAGCATCCACTGATGTGAGTTTAGAGAACTCTGTTGAAACTTTGATCCACTCTGTCCTGATCTCATTTGCCCTTTTCTCTAACAACCATCCACCAGGAAAGCTTTCTTGTTCCAAGATCTTTTAGATGAGTTCATTCCAATTTGTCTGCTAACTGCAGTGACTTTTTCACCTCTCTGGAGCTCATCCAGCCTCCTGACTGCAGAACCTGAGTCCAGGAGAGTTCTTAAAGCTGCAGCCCCTCACAGAAAACTAGAAAGTGTATATATCACTGTATTGAGGAAACAATCACTAGAAATAGAGCCAATCATCTTTACATAGAAATGTCACTGCACAAGACCCGGCACAATTTTGTCACTTTATATCACCTTTTTGAGTTCAAAAAGGTTTTAGATACATTTGATTGGAAAGTTATTCATTTCTAAAGATAGATCCAAGCCCCATTACTAAAATTATATTAATAGAAGCTAGCTCTAAGTCACATTATTTACTAATTTAATAATGCTCATGACGCTAACATTTACTCACATTATTTATCAGTATGATACTGACTGAAACTAATGTTTCAGCCACATGATAGGGAATAAAAAGGTAATGCAAGTCTGAATTCTTGCTTATGTTGTGCGTCACTTTGGACAATAGCTTTTGCTTAATGAAACTGTAGAATTGTATAGTTTGACTCAGGGCTGGGTGATATGGCAAAAAAACAACATGTTTTTTCATATCATCTGATCATGATAATTCTCATATTTTTTTTGTATTATTTTCAAACTAACAGATTTTAAGCTTCTGTACTGAAAACTAAAAGAAACAGAGATTAGCTCAACATTTTATTAACAAAGCAAACATTTTTGCAGGGAAGACCCAGAATAAACAAATGACCTCTGTGAGGTTAATTAAGACTCTTTAAGATGTAAAAATTTTCATTGTCAAAAAAAACATTACTGCCCTCAGCCGCATGTTTAGCTCCACATTTTGTCATTCTTTTCACTTTTCTGGAAACTTACAAATGGAAGTGGAGCAGGAAAAGGGTCAACTCTGATTGGCTGTTATCAAACACATTCCCGCCATGTATGATCGATCAAATATTCTCACAGCTGATCTCCATGATTGATCTGAAATTTATCACGATCACAACTCTCGAACATATAATCAGCCAGCCCTCGTTTAACTACATTGTTTACACATGTGATGCAAATGGAAGCTGAAGTTTAGCTTCATGGTTTACCAATATGATGTTAACTGAAACTGATGATTCAGTCACAATGTTTACCAGTATGATATGGGTGAAACAAACATACGGCCTCGTTATTTATCAACACAAAGTTAATGAAAGCTGAAGTTTAGCCTCAATGTCTACCAGTATGATGCTAATGGAAGCTAATGTGTGGCCTCAGTCACATTGTTTACAAAACAGACGTTAATGGTTTTACCTTTTCCTACAGTCAATGGTGTCAAGAAACAGACACTAAACTCTGTGGATTGACATGATAAAATGTGATCCGTTTTTTGTTTGTGTCGTTTATGTGAGGAACAGTTAATAACGATCATGAAGGGGTTTTAACCCTCTGATGCATGAATTATGAAAGTCAGTGTCAGGATTTTTCCCCTTGAGTGATTTTATTTGTCTTCAGACATGCAAAAAAAAAATTCCATTTTTTTCGAAAATATTTGTAACTGAGCATTCAACATAAAACAGTGTGAACTTAATGTAAATATGACTTATTTTTGTTTGTTTGACTTCTTTTCTTTTCTCTCCTTTTTTTGGTAATTTCACAAATGATCTTTTTTTTATTGCTTTGCGAAAAATTTTACTCTTTCATCCATTTTAACACTGAATAATTTATAGTTTATAAGCTTTTTCACCCTCAAATGTTTGTGTATTACTTTTTAAATAATATATCTATTTGGGGAAAAAATTAAAATATTATTTCAGGCCCTAAGAAGAATAAAAATATCCTGACACAGGCTAATATGAATTTCCACTACATGAATTATTGAATTTAGGAGTAAATAACTTTTAAATAGGTGTCCACTGTGGTGAACACTATGCACCACAGGGTTAAACAATCAGTATCAAGCACCTTTAACACCTGAATGATCAGTAAGAATGTCAGGTAATAAGAGATGATTGGGTTTATCATATTCTCATGTTGTCCTCTCTTTATTTCACTAATCTGACATAATTACACATCAGCTGCAGTGCATTTGAAAGACACCAGTGAGTCAGTGAATGGAGCTGTCACTCTATGAAAACTATGGTTTGATGATCTTTTCTCATACTTTTCTATCTTTTCAAACATTTTTCTTCCAAATTTGCTCAGTGTCCAAACAAATGAAGCCTGTGAAATCCTCCTGGGTCCAGAGGTGTCGTACGGTCCTCAGGGTCTGGACCTCTACTGCCCTGTGGTTATGACCATCGCTCACAGCATTGAGGTCGACGCTGAAAACTGGAACATCCAACTCAAGAGGAAAACCCAGGACAGCAAATGGGAGGTGAGAGTTGTGGGTCCACATCTCACGGACATCTCAACCATAATATCACAACACATATCTGGGCGAATGGCTTTCTTCTTCTCTTTTTCTTACACTGTCAATTAAGAAATGAAATGAAGAATCCTCAAAGTTGCTGCGAACTGAAAACACCTTTTATACTCTCTTTGTTGTCGTCCCTTTGTTACAGAGAGTGATGTCAGTGGAGCAGGAGTCCACGTCCTGTTACTGTCACATGGACTCAAAAAGCTGCCACCTGCTCCTGGACCAGCCGGGCTCCTACACTCTGGTGGGTGAACCCGTGACACAGGCCGCTGTCAAGAGACTGAAAGTGGCCGTGTTTGGAAGAATGGAGGCAGGCTCCTTTAGTTACAGCCTGCGGGTTTACTGTGTGGATGATACGCCGCATGCCTTTCAGGTGAGTGTTAAGCTCATTTTGTACTTTTTGTGTCCGAGAAAGACGTCAGTTAGTGAAGCCATGTAGGTTAAACAGTGAGACGAAAAAGATTTACACTTAATATAACTATGAGCTCAAAAAATCCCTATTTCCTCTCACTAATGTTCCAGAAAAGCCCTATTTCAGCCTCTTTCTGAAACACTTTGTTTAAGCTGCTGTCTCTTTAAGACTCCCTTCTCCACAAACCCACTTCCTTCTACTTGGCCAGCCCTCTCAGAGCCTGTCAGGGGCGGAGCTATAGGCAAACCTTGGTGTTTGAGGCCCACCTCTCTTATGTGTCATAAACCAGTTAGAAGATCCTTATGCTATGTCTTGCTATTTTTGGAGCAAACCATTTTGATCAGTTTACAGATGGTAAAGTGGAATACCCCCTCTTTAAAAAAAAAAAAAAAAAAAAAAGTGAACATTAACAGATCCAAGCAACCTGCATGAAAAAAAACAGAAATTTTTGAAGAACTGTCACTGGGAAATAAAACGATGATGAATGATGAATATCTGCATTTTAAGTGCTCTTTCACCAGGGACATTATTTACAGAAGGTACCCCAGCTTTAAATTTTTTTCTAAATGAAAAACACAGCTTTGTACTGTCTTCTTAAGGTCATAAACAAAACATTAATTTGAGCTTATTTGCTCGATCGGATTAACAGTTTCACTCTCTTGATTTCTGTTTCTGTCTTAACATACCTTTTACAGGTTTAGATAATTTAAAGAACTTTTACTCTGTGAATCAGATCAGTAAAGTATCATGTAGTTCAGTTTCCATCTTTCTTTGGATGTTTTTCGTTTTGTCTCCAGAGAGTAGTGGTGGCAGAGCGGATCAGGGGGGGTCATCTCCTCGAGGAGCCAAAGACGTTGCCCTTTAAGGCGAACACCTTCAGCCTCCAGGTTTTTATTCAGGATGTTCAACAGTTTCTGTGGAGCATAAAACCCTTTACTACATGTCAGGTAACCACAACAAAAAAACCCAACACTACATGAGACGTAACTGTGTAAAATGAGCCACAATGTGCAAAAATAATTCTTACTGACACCCTAAATATTACACTGCTATAAAAACGAAACAAATGTCCTTTAAAAGTATCTAATGCCAAAATAACTACAAACTGGTTTCATACACACTTGTCAACCTTGTTCAGTTGAACTTGGGTTAATAACTCCTCTTTCATGGGAGTTTTGAGGTTTGAAAGCAGAAAGGTTTCCTTGACTGAAGGGTCTCTGACTCTTCAGGATGTGACTCCTTGAAGCTCCTTGAAGAAAGAGTTTGGTTTGAATGAGGCACACACAAACAGCATTTCTAAAAGTATAACTGTCAACATACTTTTCAATCCATTTTTCATCAAAAGCTTTTTCAGCATCATCTTTTTTCTCAAGGCTCTTTGAAAGTGACATTTTATGAATTTAAAAATGTTTAGAAGGCCTTTCTTCTGCTGCTGTTCTCCTCAATCTACGGCACTGCATGTGACGCTGATGCACAGCTATAAAACCTAAAATATTCCATCGCCCTCTGGTGGCTAACTGCAGTACAGCTACGATAAGTCTGTCACTGACAAATACTTAATAATAACATACAACTGGATTGAAAATAAATGTATAATAATACTTAAATATGTAATAATAATTTATTAATTAGGGAACAATAGGAATTTAATTAATTTCATGACAAAAATTTGGCCCTGGACAAATGTAGCAGATGACTTAAGCCAAATGCACACATTATATATTATATTCATATGTCAAAGGTAAGGTATGCAGGAATTTTTGATAGGTTGTGTTTCTCTGTTTACAAATAGTATTTTAACTTGTCCCCTCCTCTGTGGCTCAGTGTCAGCTTCTGCTCATGCTCACCGCCCCCAACCATAGCTAATAGCATGTCTAACAGTCGTAGCTTTGTAAACACACCATACACGATAAAAAACAGACCTGCAAACACCTGCAGTATTGTGTAAGAGAAACTCAAGAGCTGTACTGGATTTCCTGCAGGTAAATGAGATACGCTGCAAATATAGTGTCATTCTTTCCCTGTGTTATAGCTGCTATCGTAGCCGCTCAGGATAGCTTCTCCCGCTTGTTATCATCAACACACAAAGTCACTTCTGCACTGTGCGCGCCGCTCTCCACCCAGAAGTGTCAAAAGTTTGAAAAAAAAAAACACCGACAAAACAGGCAAGGGAGGGGGTCTACAAGGGGGTGAGGCACACACAGACACTGACACACAGGTATAGAAGCCTAGAGATGACAATTAAGCAGGATTATTTCTGTAAAAACTAACATTTCATTTTTTAGAAAAATTCTACATTCTCTACCTTTAATGACTTGAGGTGTTTTTGACAGAGAATTTTATAGGTTGTTGGAACCTTTTTACGACATGTTGAACTGTAGGTGTCTGGATATTCAAAGTCTTCACAATTTTCTGCTGGGTAACACTTTCCTGTAATTGTTCAACAATTTTTGACACCGTTTTTTGAAGTCAGGTGAACCTCTGCCTGTCTTTACTCCTCGAAGACTCAGCCTCTCAAGATGTTCTTTTTTTATAAAATAATCTTGCTGACAAGTTGTTACTCAACCTAGTTTGTTGCAAAATGCTTCTCAAACAGTTTCTTATGAGAAAAAAAAAAATCTTTTTTGGCCTTCTGATGCTAAAGTCCCAACTTTTTGAGAGGTTTTGCTGCCATCTAATTCAAACTGGGCTAATATTTGTAATGAAACTGTTAAATATCTCACTTTAGCATGCACATTTGTATAATTTGCAAATCCCTATATTCTGTTTTTATTTACCTTCTAAACACTGTTCTAACATCTTGAATGTAGAAGTTGCAAATGCTTATATTTAGTTTTTATGTCTTGTTGTTGTCTATGGAGTTTAAGGTCTATAAACAAATAGAATTCAACATAGTCAGTGAATAGTTACTCAAGTTACTAAAATAACTACCAGGTTGTACATTTTATAAAGCCCTATATTTACAAGACTGCTGTAAAAAAATATTTTTTAACTTTTAAAATGTTTATTTTTAACAATATGTTGAGCTATATGACTAACATATCATAAAAACACTGAATTATTTATTGTTTCTCACTTTTTGCAAGCGTTTTAATTATTGATACGTACTCAAAATGTACAATAAACCTATTCGAATCCAAGTTTAGAAGTGTCTAGAACCTTCATTAAGTACATTTAATTTACAGAACAAGAAACTTTAAAGTATTAGATATACAAATAATTTACAAGCTTACATTTTAAGAATAATCTCATGGCACTTGTGATGAGAGTCTGTAATAAATATTCTCCTGGATTCATTGATGTGAAAGAATATGAAAGATGAAGTCTTGTACTGGACTTGAGGCCTATTTAATTTAAGCAGGTTTTAAATTTATTGTCAGTTTTAGTTTGCAGATTACAAGTTGAGAGTTTACAGAGTTGAAATGTTGAAGTGTTCCTCCTTTTTTGTGACTCATTTTTTGTGACTGTGTGTTGTGTTTGTTCCTAAAGTTCTGTATCTATTTCCACCTGGTCAGGAGTTTTCTTTCCCCCAAGTGTGGCACACCAACCAGCAGCCCTTGTACTGTGCCTTTTATCTGGAGAGATACAGCCTCGCAACGGCCCAGCTCTCCTGCAAAATCAGCGTACGCCAGGTCAAAGGTCAGGAGCAGATTCTGCAGGTCTACACAGCGGTGGCTGAGGTGAGGCTCTGCTGGAGTGAGGAGTGTGTGGGTGAGTGTGTGAAGGTGAATAAGGTGTGTTTATGCTCTGCCTCTGTGTAACCTGGCGTGTGTCCACAGAGTGAAGGGTCAGCTCCCCTGTGCTGACACTGAGTATTTACAGAGTGTAGACGTTCAAACTCTCCTTGTTACTGTAGAGATCGATGATTATTCATGACATGTTGACCATTTTGACCTTATCTGCCCAGAAGAAAATGTGACCCAGCAAAAAGTCTTCAGATGTGGACACCTGGTTAGAATCTTAGTCATTTGTGTAACTTGAAATCCAGCATTTTGCAGTGTTGGATCGTAAAAAGGTTCGAAGTGGAGTTTCAAATTGAATTTGAATTCTAAAACTTTTGACCAACCAATGAACAGCTCATTTAGTTTAATTGTTTTTTCATTTAAATTGCATATTCTTTTTTTTTTTTACCAACTCTCATTTCATCTTTTTGCATTTTAAAACTCCGTTTGGAACCTTTTAAAGATCCAACTTTACAAAATGTAAATTTGTGCAGTTTTTCAACTGATCTTAACACTTTGATCTGGAGTGTATTTGTTTCCAAGAGCTGCAGGATACAACAACTATTTCTACTTCTATTCTTAGTGGAGCAGCTCTACTGCAGCTATTGGGGAAAAAAAAGTGTTTTCTCAGGACACCTTGACCATATTTGTAGGAGGGAAAGAGAATACAGCTCATCAATTTTTCAAAACTGCTTTATATAACCATCTATATGAGTGATTTTTTTTGTCCTGAACCACCAACAAATTGCAAACTCTTGGTACTGAAACTGAATTTAAAAAATGGATTTTGTTTCCAACCTTTCAGCAACCAAGTGGCATATCTGAGCCTTTTAGACTCAACTAGCTGGACATGTTATTCAGTTCAAGTAAAAGCACATGCTTCCTCCCTCCCATAACAGCAGCCCAATGAGGTACTTCATCATATTCAAAGAAAGAAAAGATCGGACTTTCACTCCCTGGGTTAAAAAAGTTCCTTGGATAAGACCTGGAGACAGTTGATTTAATGTTGAAACAAAACAACTATTCACACTGAGGTTTTCCAGTAAGGAAAAGCAAGAGTGTTGAGATGCAATGCTCAGCAGTTCAGCATCCAGCATTTGCTGAAAGGAAATGCAGGGCCCCCACTCTAGTTGCCCATTGTGTTTGTTATTATTCATAATGACCTATATTTTTCATTAACACATCATATATTTATTTTATTTTATCCACCTGTCCTTTTACGTTTTAATTTATTTCACTTTGCCCCCCCCCCCCCCCCCCCCTTTTTTTTTTTTTTTTTTTAACTAGTTAATTTATTTTTTTTAATACTATGTCAGGTTTGGGTTTGGGTGGGGGATATCTGGGGTAAAGGTTAGTATGATAGTTTTAGATAAGTACTGCTAAAGTGCATTCACTTTTTGTATGTCTCTGTTTATATGCACTGTAGTTATAAAATATATACAAAGAATTGTGGGGGAAAAACATGGGTTTGGAGATATTAGAATACTTGCATTGCCTCTTTAAAAAAAATCAAAAGTATCAGAAACCAAACACTGTTATGGAGAGAACATATGACTTGATAGGCTCATACACATCCTTCAGAAATTTTGTTGCATGTTGACACCACAAGAGGAAGGTTTCATTTTGTTAGAAACTATAGTGAGATTTTCAGAACTAGACCAAAAATTGTGCCCAAATCCAAATGTAGCAGAGATGTGACCCCAGTATCAGGATCCCACAGCTGCCTCTGTCCTCTGCATCCCAGCTGTCTACAGGCATTTTTCCTCCACAGCTACAGAAATATGAACATGTGACGACAGAATTTGATGGTAAATTTATGCGTTTGCTCTATAGCTTTGTGCACATCAACACTGTATAATCATGTTTAGTTGAAACTTAATTTGTCAAGCTCTTCAGACTGTTTGAAATAAGCAGCAAAAATATTTCTAGATCACTTCAGACTCTGAACTCTTTATTGTCTGTTTCTTTGTTTCATTTAGGCTGAAAAGGCATCACTTCCTTTCTTAATACAGACAGACTGCACCGTCATGGCTCAGACGGGGCCTGAGGCCTTCAAAATCCCCTTATCCATCCGCCAGAGGATTTGTGCTACCTTTGATACTGCCAACGCTAAGGGCAAGGATTGGCAACTCTTAGCCCAGAAACTCAGATTGAGCCGGTGAGCAGTGGATGTGTGTCTCTTGTGAATCTGTGGTGGCCTAAACATAAACATGAGGACAAGAGTGTTCACAGTTCTATAAGTATCATTACCTTAAAAATGGGGTCTTGTTCTGTTGGAGGCATTACACTGTCCCCTTGATCCCCGGGGTAGTAGCTTTACATGATTCTCAATGAAAAAATATAATCACTGTTTTTCTCTCACTACTGTTTTGTAAATTCTCATTTCAGCCTCTGTTCAAAACACTTAGTTTTAGCTGCTGTCTCTTTAAGGCCCCTGTTTTACAACCCCTTCCTTTGATTTGCCAGCCCTCTGGAGGCCCGTGTCCCATGTGGTGGACATTTACACCACTTTGAAAATGTTAATATTCATATATAAATCTATATATAATCCATTCTTTTCTCCAGTGCATATGATGAAAAAATTAATTTTCCAGCCAAAATGTTGTATTAACTTCTGTACTGAGGTCTGGAAAAGAATAGAAGTCCATAAACTGTGAAACAAATCTTATATAGTTTATATATAATATGAGTTGTTGTGTTTTTGTTTTGTTTTGGGTTTTTTTTCTATTTTTATATACCTGCTCTTAAGTAGTTTCTGTTTTTGGACCAGAAACAGAGCTATAGTCAACCATAATATGACAGCCACCACAAGAGGGCAGTGTTACATCTAAGACCACTGCATATTTTTCAGGGATCAGCATCTCTACACATTTGAAAATTTTACTCAAACAATACCTATAAATAACAAAACCAGAGAAACAGAAAAAATTGCAGTGGTCTTTTAATTTTTCCAGAGCTGTATTTATACAACTAATAAATAAACACCATTACCTTTTTTTGCATCCCAAACTACAGTGACCTTTTAATTAAATTACTAATTTATTTATTTATTTAAAATTAAAAGAGGGAGAGGTTATCAAGGTTGTTACAGGGGTTCAAAAAATTAAAAAAGATAAACAGTCTCTGAGAAAGATAGTTTTACATTTTATTTTGAGAGACTTTGACCATTTTGGGTGTTAAAACATTAGTTTAGATTTACTTTAAAAAAAACGCTCCTCAATATCTGATTTTTCATATTTTAATAACTTTTAAATGTGTCTTAGAAATCTAAAAAAGAGATAAATTTTGGCCTTCCTTTTCTTACAATGTGAGGTATTACAATGAGTAATAGTGGTTACTTACCCAGTGCTGGTTTTGGTTGGAGTGGTATTTTTTAAATTGTAATCTTTGTTTACATTTTCAGTTTGTCTCATGTCCTTTCATAAATAAGTAAAACTTAACTGTGCACACGTTTCCTGTCTTTTCTTCTCTATCTCTCATTAATCCATCTGTCCGTGCTCCTCTGCAGGAACCTGGGTTATTTTGCCAAGCAGCAGAGCCCCTCAGCCGTCATACTGAGCCTATGGGAGGCTCTCTACCAGGACTCTACTGACCTTGACTCTCTGGCCAGTGCTCTAGAAGAAATTGACAAAATCCACTGTAAATGCTCCCAGAATGAGCCAGAGTACGGCTTCAGTCACAGGACCGACACACAAACTCATCACACACAGGACTCTGTCCCTGAACAAACAGGCTGAGAGGAGACTCAGAGGTGAAAACTGACAAAGAAGAAGAAGAAGTTCACTCGTGTGATCACTGGAGGAGCAGTGGATGACACGACGGTGCCGGGCTCTGGAGGTTCATGATGTCTGTGAGCAGTCCAGGTGAAGCAGGTCCTCCAAACCGTACGAGTCAATCCAAACATGACCTAAAACCTGGGTTGGATTTTGTTTCTGTTTTCAAGGTCAAATCTTTAACTTATTTGCATTTCATTTTAAATCAGAGATACACCTGTTACGCTTCTTTGGACAGATTTATGCTCTCATCTTCTCTCCTCATCTGAAGTCATGCCAGCTCTTTGTCACAGGGGGGTTACTGAAGGCTAATCAACCAATCAGGTCACAGCTCATGTTATGGATGACAAACCCACTATCATTCACTGGTTATTCAGCCACTGGATTAAAAAAGCAGACATCCTTCTGTTTCTTTTTTGTTTTGCTTTGACTGGTGGTTTGCAAATAATTTTAAAGTGCATTACTGCCACCATCTGGTAAGGAGTATGGGTTGCATCTTTACAGGCTGTTCTCCAAAAATTAAAAAACTAAATGACAAAAAGTTCTTCTTGGGTGTGTTTATTTTCTCTCATACCTTGATAAGTTGATGTTCCTTGTTTTATTTTGTAGTTCTTGCTCCTCATGTGTTTGGTCTCATTTTACTTCTTATCTTTGTGGCGTTCCTTTGTTGTGATTGTGTGCTGATTGGTTCTAGCTGAGTCTCATTGTCTCACCAGTGTCTGATTTAGTCCTGTCTGTGTCATATTGTTGACATTTCTTGTCCTGTTTTCTTCCCTTTTTTCTCTCTCTACTCCCCTATTCTTTAAAATCTATACTATTTTTTGGGTCTTTTTCAAACCAGCTTCTACACACACTCCTCCTACCAACTTCTCATTCACTATTCTGCTTTAATGGGGAGTGGGAATGGTAAGTTACAATAAAACAACCAGGTTTTTGCTGCTCTGACATTCAAAAATATGATCCTTGTTTATTCATTAATTTAGGACAACCTGTTCTGTAACATTAGGATTAAATTACTAATGATCTGTCTTTTTGTGACAAGTAACTGATTATATTCACTCCAATCACTGAACCTGAAAATCTTTCTTGTAATTTATTATATTTGTTTATTTTCATCAGTTATTGAGTGAAAAAAGCAGAATGGCTCTAAGCCGTCTGTGAACAGTGTTCCTGCAGCTGATTGGCTGACATCTCTGGTCCAGTGATCAGGTGAACTAACACAGAGGAGAAGAGCAAGCTGCTCAGGCTGGAATCACAACAAATCCTTCCACAGGTTGGTCCTTCAGGTCAATAACTGCACAGAGAAACAGAGATTCGATAAAGCTGGCTCCTCTTTCCAACCACAGTCAGGTCTAATGTGAACCTACACCTGATCCTGAACAGAAGTAATCGTCTTGCAGTCCGGGCACCTCATAGTGAACTCTATGAGCTCTCAGCAGGTTGTGACTTGATGTAGGAAGCATCTACAAAGGTCAAACGTAAGGCAAAGAGGAAACTGATATTCAGGAACTTCTACCTAAATCTGTGTTGTTAATATTCACATTGATGTTCTCATGTTGGTAAAACTTCAACTATCAGCACAGAAAGAGATGTTCGGGCTGCATTTGGAGCTCAGATCTGACTGACACTTTTTCAACCCCCCTCACTCCAAAACCCCTGATTTCAAAGCAACCACCCAGCACTTTAAGGAGATTTTAAGGCACTTTTTACTTTATTTTCAGTGAAGTGCTGACTGATGCTTTTACTTCTGCTCAAGTCAAATGTGATCAAAGAAACTCAGCTTGGTCTTGAGTGGAATACCTTAGTTTTGTTCCCCTCCTGCTTTGTATACAACTATTTGGGGCTGCTTCAAGATCCCAATAATGCAAACTTGTTGTACAAAGCTGTTTCTGTTAATGTGCTTCCTACAGATGATTCATTCCTGTCTTTTTAACTTCATGGTTTGGAAAGTAAGCTGGCCTTTCACCGTCACCTATCCTCTGAAAAAATCCTTTTAACCCTTCACAACATGACTCTCAAGTTCTCGTGACAGGCAGAAGACCTTCTAAGAGAAGGAAAACATTATATCCTCATTGTTTAAATTCAGTTTTGCTCTAAAAAAACAGACAAGAAAATGTAAAATCCCGTTCATGTTCTTGTAAAATGAATGTCTTATCTTGGGAAAACAGTTTTGTGGCTTTCAGCCTCCACCCTGCTCTTATCGTGTTCTGGCAGCATGCAGGGGTAAACTGCTATATGTAAGTCCTGAAGATGTATTGAGACTTATGAGAAAACTGTACTGCTATAATATAAATACACACCTGATCAAAATTAAAATTCTAAGACCAGTTGAAAATTTGCGCTAATTTGCATTTATGCACTGTTGGATCTTAAAAAGGTTTTAAGTGGAGTTTCAAAACATGTAAAGAAGACATGAGAGTGAGACAAAAAAAATAATGAATGCATAAAAAATAACTATATAGTATAATATAATATAATGTAATATTGTATTATATATTATATTATATTACATTACATTACATTACATTATATATAAATAAAAAAGTCTCTGCTAAAAGTCTTGCTTCTGCAGCTCAACAATCCAACCACACTTAAAGAGAGAAAGTCTTTAGGCCTTTACCATCAGGAGGTCATGACAGTGTAAATACCTGTCAGAGAATTATATTAAATATACATTTTTGTGCAAATTTTGTCTTCAAAAGTCTGTTGTCTTAAACCTTTGATCAGCTGATGAACAGGCTGTGTCACTGTAATAGTTGTTTTCAATAAACTGCTTACTCATTTTTTATTTATTTACTCATTTATTTATTTTTTACCTCACTCTCATTTCTTACACTGCATTTTGAAACTCTACTTTGAAACTTTTAAAGATCTTTTTAAGAATAGAGTGTGAAATTTAAATGTATACAGTTTTTCAACCAGTCTTAAAATTCTGATCAGTAGTGTATTTAAAAAAAAAAAAAAAAAAAAAAAAAAAAAAAAAAAAAAAAAAAAAAAAAAAAAAACAAAGAAAGAATATTTGTGAGAAAAATGAAATCCTCTCTGATTTGAGTGTGACTTGCTGTGAAAGTCATCTGATGAGAAGGGAGGATTTTTTTCTTAGTCTGCCATCAAAAGTGTTATTAATAGCATCATCATAAAAAAAAAGAAAAAAAGAAAAAGAAGAAGAATGAATCATTCAACTGTCAACCCAATCACTAACAGAAAATGTTCCACATCCAGCTCAGGATGTTCAGTTACTGTCACTCTTCCTGTTTTCTATCTGTGAGCTGCAGACTGCTGATAGTTTCTTCAAGTTTAACTGACAAACACAGAGGAAGTTTTGATAAAAGTTGAGCGAATGAGGGTGAGTGGGCAATAACATTCAGGCTTTCTCATAATTACTTTTAAAAAGTACATTTTAACCTCACTGCTCTGAATTTGTTCTGTGGCCCCGCCCACCCCCTACGTCACTGGTATTCACTTGACGTCGTCCCACCTGTTGTAATCCTGGAACCAGTGGAACGTAAAGCGTCAGAGAAGAAAGTAATTTGTTTACAAAGAGGTGCGGGAATTATGAAGAAATGCAAACCTCTGGATTTGGACTTTCTCTGAAAAGAATGAGCAGGTTTCTTCTTCATGTGGTGAGTTTCCTCCAAAAGTTAGACCAAAAGTTAGACCATGCTCTGCCACAGATTGAGAGGTCATCAAAAGATCACCACGTTTCTTAAAGTGGGTTTTTTTTCCTCACAGAGAAAATAAATAATGTCAAAACTAAACCTGTAAAGCCTAACCTATCGAAAAATAGTAAAAAATGTGCGATTTATTTTAACTGAGTTGTTTATTAACCCTTTTAACAAAATCCACAAAAAAATATTGCTTTATTATTTTATTCATGACATATGTCTTGTATCACATTTGACACACTGGGTAGTTTTGCATACTTTTTAATGTATTTTGTTTAATTTTTAAGTAAGTATGCATTTATTTCCTGCAGAAAACACTTATTTAAAAAGAAAAAGTAACTATTTCCATGTTATTCTTATATTAACCTCTTGATAATCCAGCAATGATTTTCCTAAAAATATGAGTAGATGATTTCATGAGAGCAGACATTTTGAAAAGAGCCAAAATACAACTTCAACGCACTGTAGTGATATGACAATCCTCAAGGTGGTAGAATATGTTTAAAAAATATATTTTTGACAGGTTTTTAAAGAAACTTTTTATCATTTTGATGAGATAAAGGTCTTTGAACTCATGTATCAAATATGATACGTTTGGCTATAAAGAGGTTAAAGTGGATTTTTTTGTTTGTTTGTTTGTTTGTTTTGTTTTGATGGTTAAATTCAGTTGCACAGCTCCTCAGCCTCAAGAGACCTCAAGAAAATTTCTTCCATTCATAGGCTTTTTTTTTTTTACTCCACGTTACTTAACTTCTCAGGTGAAGAAAAAGGTTTTAACAACGTGATTCATGACGAATAAATAAAAAGAATAAAAAGCTGCTAAACTAGGTTTTGCAATTGCTCTTGGAAATCACAAACAGAGTCCCATCAGCAAGACCAACAACATCCAGGTAGCTGATTTATGAAAACGAAAGTTAGATTAAAACATCCTCGACTTTAATTCATGTTGTCTTCAAATTCTATTTGGTCTTCATGGTTTTGATTTTAGAAATCTGTTGATAGAGTTTTATTATACATTCAGTCAGTTTAATGATCTGAATGAAATATTTTAGAGGAGCTAAACATATGTTACTATATTAAGTGTAGTTTGGAATTAAAAGGTTTGTTAAACTTAACCCGATTTGAATTTTTTCCCCTTTTGGCTGAAAATTTTAGAAATCTGACTAAACCGTCTGCTTGAATCATTATACTGGTGTCATTTTATTGATTAAAGGGTTGAATTTAAGATTTCATGTAACGATTTACAGAAGAAATCAAAGTATCAAGACAAATATTGCTCATCAGGATATAGCCAAAAGATATTGAGGTATTGGTTTTAGGCCATTTTTAGCTCAACTTCCCATTTGTTTGACTAAAGCTTCCATCTGATGGGCTTTTTGAGGGTATGTTTGAGTTGATATAGAATTTGTTGGCATCAAATCTTGTAATCTTTTGATGGAGACAGAAGATGGTGATTCAGGTGAGTTGCAGCCAAAAAATATTGGAGCAACAGTGAGAGTAGTGAAAAAGGCCAATTTCAGTATTTTGAGATTCTGATTCAAAAAGATACTTTGTATTATCATTTTCAAGGGACTGGGAGGACTTTCTAAGTGATCTTGAAGAAGTCTCACCTCTAGATATAAATCTGATCACAATCCACATCTTAAAATGAATGCTATTGCTAGATGCTATTTCTCAGCTTCCTGACTGGATTGGAGTGGACCGGATGAATTTACAGCACTTAATGACAACAACACGCTGGCTGAGGAAGTTTAGCAGTGAGAAGAGAGATCTGTGTTTTTCTCTGCTAAGAGCAATTTCTGGGATTTATTTTATTTTAAGGGTGGAAACAAGAACTTGACTGTCTGACAGAAAAGGGACAGAAGAGCAGAAGAAAGCTAAACAGGAGAGTGACAGAGCATGAGCTAAAAGCTTAAAGAATAGGTTAAGTTGTTTGTGCTAATTATCATACCAACGAACATGCAGCAGTTATTCTGCAGTGATCTGTTCAAGCCTGAGAGTCTATCAATAAAATGAAGAGTCATGTTATGTTTGCTCTGCTTGTTGAGGTTGGAGTTGGTAGATGAGCGCTGGTAGGACATAACCAGGATTCCCTAACATTAGATGACATGTCTCAGAGCACCGGGCTGTGAATTGAGTTAAATCCAGCGATAAAACTACAGTAAAAACTGGGTTCATAGAGTTTGCTTCCCAAGCAACACAGAATATATAAATATCAATAGCCCATTGTTATCTGAACGTTAGTTAGAATCAAACCAAGAGCGAACGTTTACAGTAGAGCCCGACCGATATGGGATTTTTGAGGCCGACACTGATACTGATACTGGGGGCAAAAAAAGGCCGATATCCGATAAATATCCAATAATATCCCATATACATGATACATAAAATACGAACATTGATATACACATTGATATATACTCTACATGAACTCAAATTGTTATAATACCTAAAATATGATTCAAGACAAAGGAGCAGAACATTCCCTCTTAGTTAATCTGAAACGTGACAAAGTCTTACATTTCAACAATTATCATATTTCAAACAATAGTGCTGCGTAACTGTTGATGAATATATTATTAGAGTAGGTAGATGAGCACTGGTAGGACACAACCAGGATTCACTAATGTTACATGTTACAGACACTCCTCAGAGCACTGGGCTGTGAGAAGCGCAAGATGTAGCCGGCTACTAATCTACAATACAATCATGCAAAGTTTGCTGTGAATTTCAAAAATATCATTCATTGACATAAAAGAATGAGAGTGCAAAATGGATGAATATGAAAGCCAGACTCTAAGAAGTATGAAAGATCACTGATGAATTGTATATCTCTTGTCTCAGAACAATAGAAGTTATTGAAATAATTGTTAAAATGTTACAGCTGGTTCTCCTCTAGTTACATATTTCAACATTTAAGCTGTTCTTCTCCTTTCTTTAAAGGTTTTGATGCTTTTGATCTGGCCTTCCAAACCCGTGAGGGCTTTTCAACCAAACCACCACTGTGGTGAGGAAGAATACCTGAGCGGCAGCATCTGCTGTATGAACTGTCCAGCTGGTGAGTCACATGGAGACACAGTGGATTTATTCTGCTCTGTGTTTAGCTCAGTCACAAGCTGAACTCTAACCAGCGTGAAGGGGGAGAGCAGCCTGGATACAGAGCTTTGATATTCACCGGGCAATGTATAAAGAAACTATAAAGCAACATGATTATGTTTGTTTGTTTGTTAGGTTACTATCTGATATCTCCATGCACCACAGAAGGACAGAGAGGAACATGTGAGGAGTGTGAAGATGGGAAATATACTGAGCACTCCAACCATCTAAATCAGTGTTTCAGATGCACCAAGTGTCGCTCAGGTCATTCAGCTCCACTTTGTCACTTTGATTTTGCTAAGCAGACACTTTGATTTAACATCACCATTTTCCTGTTACTTTCTCTCTCAGATCAGGAAGCCGTGAGGCCGTGCACCCACACACAAAACACCGAGTGTCAGTGCAAACCTGGAGGGTTTTGTGCTCCTGATGAAGCCTGTGAGATGTGCAAAACGTGCTCAAGGTGAGACTCTGTAAATACACATCACGTGCTGCTTTACGCAACATAGCTCCCCTAATAAGGGTAGTGTTTTGAGTAATAGGTGTTTATTTTAACTTACTTTGATGTGTTAATGATTTGGATCCAAGGCGAAGAGGGAATAATTCACAGATGACTTCTTTCAGTGTTTCAAACCTCTAATTTAACCTTTTTTCTTCCTCATATTCAGGTGTGAAAGAGATGAGGAAATGATAAAGAACTGCAGCTCCGTCGCCAACACAGCGTGCAAGAAAATCCGACTCAATCCTGACTTTACCTCAGGTACACCTTTAAGTTTTTTTATTCGATGTACAGTTGTGCTCAAAAGTTTTAAAAAGTTGACATACTCCAGCACAATTTTTGATTTCTTGGACATTTTTCAGAGAATATGAATGATAACACCGACTTTTTTGTCACTCGTAGTTAAATGTTGAGTGAAGACATTTATTAACAAACAACTGTGTTTACTCTTTTTAAACCATAATGACAACAGAAACTTCAAACTGACCCTGATCAAAAGTTTGCACACCCTGGTGATTTTGCTCTGATAACATGAACACAAGTCGACACAAATGTGTTTGAATGTCTACTAAAGGTAACCATCCTCACCTCTGATATATGTATTTGTAATCAGTGTGTGTGTATAAAAGGTCAGTGAGTTGCTGAGCTCCTGACAGACGCTCGCATCTTTCATCCAGTGCTGTACTGACATTTTTGGATTCAGTGTCTTGGGGAAAGCAAAAGATTTGTAAAAGGATCTGTGGGAAAGGTAATCAAACTGTATGAAATAGGAAAGAGATACAAAAAGATATCCAAGGAATTGAGGATACCAGTGAGCAAGCACTCAATTAAGAAGTAGAAAATGAGGGATTCTGTTGTAACCAAACCACAGTCAGACAGACCAACAAAAATTTCAGCAACAACTGCCAGGGAAACTATTAGGGATGCAAAAAACCAACTTCAGCTAAAATGTAGGGCTCTCTGAAAAGTTTTCCAATATGCACAATAAGGAAGCACTGGAGTGGCCATCTCAGTCTCCTGAGCCTCCTGACCTGAGCCACTTTGGGGAGATCTCAAACCTGCAGTTCATGCAAGCCAGCCCAAAAATGTATAGGTACTGGAGGCCTTTTGCCAAGAAGAATGGGCAGTTTTACCATCTGAGATAATCAAGACCCTCATCCACAACCACCACAAAAGATGTCAAGCTGTGATTGATGTTAAAGGGGGAAATACAAGGTATTAAAAACTGAGGTATGTTAGCTTTTGATCAGGGTCATTTTTGAAGTTTCTGTTGTCATTATTATTTAGAAAGAGTAAACACAGTTGTTTGTTAATAAATGTCTTCACCTGTCTGAGAAAAGGCCAGAAAAATCATAAATTCTGCAAGGGTATGTAACCTATGAGCACGACTTTATTTTTTGATGTCTTGTACCAAACTAAGTATCTTTTAAATAGAAACACTAGTGAAGTTGCATCAGAAAAGAAGTAAGCCTTTGTTTTTTTTATTGAAAGTAATCGTTGTTCTTTTTTCCTCAATCAGATCTGCAGTCCATGACTGTGCCTGGGATACTTTTTGCAGCTGTGTTTCTCATTATAGTTGTATTATTTGTTGTGTGGATATGGAGATGGCGAAGAAAAGGTAGGTAAAAAAAGAAAAAGGACATCAAGATAAAGCTCAACCACAATGTTAAAGGATATCAAATTAAAAAAAAGGTTTATTTTGAACATTTTAAGAAAATAATAAGCAAAAGTAATCTACAAAAAAGCAGAGTCAACACATAGGAAACTTTGTAATTTTTCAAACAATGCAAAAGCAAAACATTAAAAAATCCTTTTTATTAGTTTTATGTTGTATTCTTATTGTTGGATTTCTATTACTTGTTGTTCATAGTCATCACAATTAAAATAAAAAATACATCTGACATATTTCCCACCACGCGCTAAATCCATGACTTTTACCTTTTGAATTGAATTAATGAAATAAATTTACTTAACCTGTTTTTTTTTAAAAATAGTGCAGAGGGAACTTCACTTCAGGTTCATTTAAGAATCTCTTTGTATACTAGCAATTGGAAAGCCCACAAAGATTAACAGTTTTTACCTCATTTTTTATGCAGCCTTCATTTTCTTCAGGTATGAACACCATTCAAATTGACTTTTGACTTTTACTATAAAATGGTATAATTCTGTCCCCATATCCTTTTTTCAGGGTCTTCAAATCAACCTGCTGGTGTAAAAAAACAGGTTAATACCAATTATATTTTTTTCACAGAAATCTGAAAATAGAATTAATGATTTATCAAGTTAAGCCCAAAACTATAAAATGAGCTAATTAGAAAAATGAAGTCCCCTTAAAGTTAAGCAATGGATTATATGAATTGTGACAATTCATTTCTGTTTGTGAAGTGACGTGACAAGTGTTTTCCTCCACAAAGGTTGTCAGGTTTTATTTTCAAACATTTCCCCTTCAGCATTCCAGCGACGGCCAACTTACAGAGGAAAGGGGGAAAACAGAAACCCAAAGGTCCAGCTGCTCCACTCTGGTCCTGCCTGAGCAACTTGTGAGAACCAAATCCGTCTCCAAGGATGAGTCTGAAGTGCCGTGTGAAAGCCTTAACAGCTCAACCAGTAACTCCCAGCAAAATCTAACTTGCTTGTCCACACCTGCATTTCCCTCATTTGTACCCCGAGGGGGCCTCATGGTTCCCCAGCCCCACGGGACAGTGAGACCACGGCCCTTTTTTACCCCTCTCTATCCCTGCTTAAATTTTGCTTACCTCCTAACCTGCTAAGGTAACGGTTGTGGCTTGGCATTTCAACACTGAGGATTTGCTGCAAAAAGTGCTTAATGTTGAAATGGGACCCTGCATGGCAACACTGAGCTTTTTCTGCAAGGAAATGCAAGAGTGTTGAATGCGGTGCTCAGCATTTCAACATTGAGCATCTGCTAGTTGGTTTTTACTCCATTCTATCCCTACTTCCATTTTGCTAATCTACTAAGCTGCTAAGGTTAAGGTTGTGGCTTGGCATTTCAACATTAAGCATTTGCTGCAAAAAGTGCTTCATGTTGAAATGGGTCTCAGCATTTCAACATGGAGCTTGTCCTGCGAGGAAATGGGGTGCTCAGCATTTCAACACTGAGCTTTTCTTGCAAGGAAATGCAAGGGTGTTGAAATGCGGTGTTTAGCATTTCAACATCAAGTATTTGCTGTAAAAAGTGCTTAATTTTGAAATGGGGCTCAGCATTTTAACACTGAGCTTTTCTTGCAAGGAAATGCAAGGGTATTGAAATGCGGTGTTTAGCATTTCAACATCAAGTATTTGCTGTAAAAAGTGCTTAATTTTGAAATGGGGCTCAGCATTTTAACACTGAGCTTTTCTTGCAAGCAAATGCTCAGCATTTCAACAACCAGCATTTGCCGAAAGAAATGATGTTTGCTATCTTAACAACACACATTGGGATGTTCCAACTGTTTCCATCCCATAGATGTCTGAGACTCAGGAACCAGCTTTGAAACAAACTTCTTAAGACTTTTTTAACTGTTTCCCTGTTTTTGTCGTTTAGGCTGATACAGAGTTCCCCAAACTTGTCCCTGTGAACGGTAAATTTGTTTAATTTATACATGAAACATGACTCACCTGGGCTACAGTCCATGTTCAACCTTAGTTTCTGAAAATACATTTCTTGTTTGCTACACATTTAAGTATATTGAAATGAGTTAATTTAAGGTTTTCATCTTCGTTTGCAGGTCAAGAGTCTCTGAGGAAATGCTTTGAGTATTTTGAAGAAATAGACGTTGACTACCATAAGAGATTCTTCCGTCAGCTTGGCTTAGGTGACAATGTCATCAAAAGCAAAGAGCACCTTCACTATGAAGACAAGATCCATGAGCTGCTGACTATTTGGATGGAGAGAGCAGGCAAACACGGGAGCTTGAACGACCTGCTCACAGCTTTACTTGGTATAAACCAAAGGCGAACAGCTGAGACGATAAAGGAACAAGCAGTCCACAGTGGTCATTACTTCTGTGTGTAGTAATGAGTTTACTACTGAAAAACTTTCTGTTCACTGGTGTGATTGTGGGTTTTTTTTTGTCTGATACTGTCTCTTCCTTGTGCACAAACCTGCTTAATTCTTTTGTCAAAATGAGCTCAGGTAGATGATTTCCTCTCTGTTGTGTTGTTTCTTAACCTGATTTATTGCTGACTCAGGAGTACTATCAATAGAGTGTGGTCACTTCAAATAAATTATTCTAATAAGTTTTGTTTATTTTGACTAAATGGATCCTTTGTGGACTGACTTGCCTGATTCACACCTGATTAAAATCTTAAGACCAGCTGAAAAAATTGCACAAATTAAACTTTTTCACATTAAGGTCGTTAAAAGATTCTAAGAAAAGTTTCAAAATGCAAAAATGAGAAATGGACGTGAGATCAACTCAATGTAAAATAGTCTGTTCATCAGCCAATCAGAAGGTTGAGACCACAGCCAAAAAAAACAACAACAACCAAGAATTAAAACAAAAATATCGGAAAATGACTCATTAATGTGGAGAGCCACCATTCTTATTGATCACTTCAAAAAAATTTGGTTGGGCTTGCTTGTTGCGAGTCCAATAGGCAAGTGGGAACGTTGCTCCAAGTGGTGAAGATGCTTCATGTTTGGCATCCACTGTCTGAAACTGACGTCCATTTTTGTTTTTTTTTTGTTTTTTGTAACAAATTTTATTGTTGTTTAATATCAACGGGTCAATGACGTGACGTCCCTTTTTTGTGTCCGAGTGCAATATTTCCTTCCATCATGAATTGAGTATTTCATCACATGTATTTCTTTATTCTATGAAACCTGTGTTATTTGAACACATCTTTAAACTATTAAAATATAACATGTTTTTTTGTGTTTTGGTTCCTCAAACCCCCAAAATGTCAGGTGGTGCAACCGTCCTGACAAGTATCCACAGTGATTAAACTATAAAAATTGAATATCGGTTATTGTAAATGGAAATTAAAAATACAGTGGCATTATTATATGCTTGAACCTTATTAAATAAAACATTATTTGCAATTAAAAAGAATTTTAAAGCTGTTGAGAAATTTAAAAAACTTTTGTTCCGTAATTTTCACCTTGTCAAATGTCAGGGTGGTGCAACCGTAACATTAGACTTTTATTTTAAAGTGAAGAGAATAAAACAGGAAACTGCATCAGCCAGAGGAGCCGTTTACTGTAAACACTGGTTCACCTTTTCAAACATCTAAAGAGACTTTATGACTATTTTTTCCAAAAAAGTGAAGTAACCACTGACCTTGTTATTCCATGTCAGGTGGTACAACCAATGTAATAATGTGAAATGTTATTTTAACATAAAATTATTTATCTTATTCACAAATAAAAGAAATGAAACACACAAAATGAAAACGTATGAGTCACTACAGAAACTTGAGAGATACTTGCCAATAATTTCACACAGAAAAAATAACAGGAACATATAAATATATTTTCATATATTTGGTTGCACCACCTGACATTTTTGGGTGCTCAAATTAAAAATGCAGAAAAATAATGAACCTAAAAACTTTGAAATGTTGGTCAACTACTGAAATCTGTTAGAAAACATCATTCTTCTCTCAGAAATATGTTTTTAATCCATCTTCAAAAAACTTTTTAAAAATACGTTTCTGGACCCTCTTTTTGTCATTGACCCCAACACATAACATACAATTTGCCATCATATCAGTTGCAGGAATAGATAAAAAATACAAACACACAGAAAAAAAAACAAAAAAAAACAGGCAAGGTAAAATAAGATATTGCCATCCATTTGACCCTAACAGACGAATCTTCCAGCCGACTGTCCCACATATACCCACACATCATACATAGGCCCCCCCTCCCCACATTGCTCCACGTACACCCAACAATTTAGTTACAGTCTCATCAGCTTCCCATACAGCAGGCAGTGATCCATCAGGCAAACCAAAAAGAACAGAATATTGTAGTGTGCAGCTTTCAAACTGCAAGCCAGGACACTTATGAATTTCTCTCATGTGAGAGTAACCATTGTAATGAAAACTGGTCCCTCAACACCAGCTGAGTCAATTCGTTAGGAAGATAGTTAAGCAGAGGAGCCCACATTTCATCAAAGGACCTTTCATTACCCCTCACAACTGCACTAAGTCTTTCATGTAGGAGGACCCGGAATATTTCCCTGTACCATAGGGTGACTGTAGGTGGTTTATCATTGATTTAATTAATTAAAATGCATTTTCTAGCCAGTAATAGCAATTTGTCAAATAATTTGAATTTCAAACGGGTCATAGTCACCTCCCTTGAGGGGAGGCCGAGGATGAAAAAGCCAGGGTCCTTCCCCACCTTTACTTGAAGGATGCCACTCAGTTCTTGTGAAATTGTACCCCAAAATCTTTTGATCAATTTGCATTGCCAGAAATAATGATAATATGTCCCAGACTCTCTAAGACACTTAATACACAGAGGTGAAATCTGGTGATCCATCTTATTTAGTATGAATGGAGTCAGGTGTAGACGATGTAGTATTTTATACTGTGTCTCTCTCAGTCTGTTGCATGTAAACGTGGACTTAAATACGTTGATGGCCTCCTGCCAGTCATCCTCAATATATTCTGTGTCAAATCTCTCTCCCACTTTTCTGCAATGTTTATGATATTGTCGACGTCCATTTTTGTAAACCCATAATGTCCATCCCATAATGTTCCCACTGTGATTTAGATCAGGGGAACACACAGGATGCTCCAAAAGAGTGAGAAAATTCCTTTGAAAGAGGAAGAAGAAGTCCTTTATCAGGCGTCCATTGTTGATTAGTGCTGTCCTGTTGAAAAACTCAGTCATTAACACACAGAGCAGGGCCCTCAGTCATGAAGGACGCCCGCTGTAACATCTCCACATTACCAGGCGCCGTTTGATGCCCCTGAACAACCGTCAGCTTCATTGTTCCATTGAAGGAAAAAGCAGATCATGTGTTGTGCTTATTTTTGACTCTCCTCGACATTCATGAAGCACATTTCTACTTTGTTGCAGATTGAAATGTACGGTGGCCGGGAAGGGCAAAACAAAATTACAAATTGTGAAACACTCTTACAATGGTTAAGACAAATTTACATTTTAGAAAACAATTTTACATCCACTAAACAAAATTAAATTGCCATAACACATTTACAAGTCCTGAAACAAATTTACCTTTCGGAAAACAAATTAACAAGACGTGAAACACTTTTACAAACGCTGAAACAAATTTGCAAGTGGCGAAACACTTTTACAAGCTCAAGCATTAACCTGAAAGGGAATGTACCAACTCCCGGGATGAACCGGATGTGATAACGGGGAGTGGCAAATAGGCCAATAGTGTTTGTTGGAGGTCATCCAAGATGGACAGCGATCAGGTGAAGTTTTGTCCGTTCTGTGGACAGCATATTATGCGCTTAACGCGGTTTTGTTTTTCGTGTGGTCGGTCTTTGGAGTTTTTAAATACTCTGGACGCCGTCCATCTTGGGTGACTGCCGCTCCCCGTTATCACATCCGGTTCATCCCGGGAGTTGGTACATTCCCTTTCCGGTTAATGCTTGAGCTTGTAAAAGTGTTTCTCCACTTGTAAATTTGTTTCAGCGTTTGTAAAAGTGTTTCACGTCTTGTTAATTTGTTTTCCGAAAGGTAAATTTGTTTCAGAACTTGTAAATGTGTTATGGTAATTTAATTTTTGTTTAGGGAATGTACATTTTTTTTCTAAAATGTAAATTTGTCTCAACTATTGTAAAAGTGTTCCACAATTCGTAATTTTGTTCTGCCCTTCCCGGCCACCGTAGAAATGTCTCTTCTCGTCAGATCTCAAGGAGGTTGGTTTTCCCTCGACAGTGAAGCCTTTTGAAGCATGATGGTGCTTTTCTTTCAGGTTGTATTTTTCCCCTGTTTATTTGTACCTAATAAAATTTTTTTCTGCTTTTCAAGCCCTAAACTTTGAGCTAAACTTAATTTAATTGATTATTGGTGTTGGAAAGAAGTCACAAAGAGTCATAATGAATGCTGAGAATTGATTTATTGATACATTTCAAATAATCCATACTGTCAAGAAATCTTCAAACACTGATGTCATCAAGAACAGCAGTGAAGAGATTTCCATCAGGATCACTGGAGATGTTGAGTTTTTATGGACTGGGTAGTACCCGGTTTCGCATACAAATGAAGCTTTTTGCGACACCGCATGGAGCATCGTTGACGGCCTGATTGACTGTCAGAAAAAAAAAACACAAGACACACAGAGATCAGACACCACACTCTGAGAGACCATCTTGATTCCTTTCACTTCATCATGACAGTATTTCTTGAAGGCAGGCGCTTCTGAAGGACCTGATTCTTTTTTTATTCATAAAGGTTTTTAATAGTTTTTAAGTGGAGTGCAACCAAATGCTTACACAAAAGTCATACAAGGAGCAATGAAAAGTAAAATTTTACATGCGTGCATGATTTCCATGCAGTCTTCTGCTACGCCGTTGTGGTTGTTTGGTTCACCATTAGCCCAACCGGTGAAGCCGAAGTAAACACCTGAGGTCCAATGCCAACTGTTTTCCTGAATGAAGAAACATTCTCTGTCAGTGAGTGATTTTTCTTTTTTTTTTTCTTTTTTACTGAATATGGTTGCAGCTGCCACTATCTCCAGTGAAGTAACAGAGGGACTTTCCTGCTCTGAATCCCCCCAAAATTACACACACCAATGATCTTGTGTCATGTCACACCGATACAAGATAAAGCAATAAATAACTAAGGTATTTTACATATTTATTTTTGGCAAGAAAAATAACATGGGCTGCACGGTGGCACAGCAGGAAGGTCGCCGGTTCGATTCCCCGTTCGGGCATGGTTGGCCTTTCTGTGTGGAGTTTGCATGCGTGGGTTCTCTCCGGGTACTCCGGCTTCCTCCCACAGACCAAAAATATGCCCATGTTAGGTTAATTGATTATTCTAAATTGCCCTTAGGTGAGAGTGTGCGCAAATGATTGTTTGTCTATATGTCAGCCCTGTGATTGACTGGTGTACCCCGCCTCTCGCCTAATGACAGCTGGGATAGGCTCCAGCCACCCGCGACACTGAATAGCAGGATAGACGGTTAAGAAAATGGATGGATGGAAGAAAATAACATTATATTGCACCAAGCCTGATCTTCTCCTTATTTTGCAGTGTCTACACTTTGCAGGTATTTTCACTTCTCTTAAGTTTATTTCCTCCAAGTATTTCTTTAAGTTTAGTAGTCGAGGTTTCTTTTTGTATATAATCTGAAATAATTCACTTACCTTCATTTCATAGGCTCCAACCCAAGTTCGTGTTTTTGCACCTGATTCATCTACCACAAATTTTCTGATGTAGTCAGTTTCATCATCAGTAAAAGAAGCCAGGTTGCCACCTAAACCTACGCATGTTTTCTAAAGTGAGAAAACGGAACGAGAGTCAGAATTAGAAGAAGAAATATTACCACCAAATAAAGGGTTATATTAGACATCAGGAAGATTCTTGTGACACATATGCAGTGAATACAGTGTTAAGAGTACCTCAGCATTACCCCAGTCCTTCTTCTCATTGACATACTGAAAACAGCGAGAGTTATGCTCTTTCCAGCCCGTAGGGCAGACCATGCTGCAACCTTCAACAACACAAATGTCATGTTGAAAAGACACTGAATATTATTTATCCTTTTAATATACACAGCTATATTATAAAGAAAATACATGTCTGCTGACTGGTGGCCAGGATGGAGGGTTATCTGACACTCTGCTCTATGACTGTGAGGGTGGAGTCTATGACCCCTGTGTATTGTTAGAGGATATATAACCACCTCAAACTCCTCCCTCCACTTTATTTTCTCTCTTAAATGACATCACAGCTAATAGAGCTGCTGGAAGCTGCAGCTGGACCCAACCTGAACACAGCTCAATCTCCAGCTGCTTGTAGAAAAACCTGCTGCAGACAGAGAATATGACTCCATCATGATAGAGAGTTCAGTACCAACCTGTTTTGCAGTCTGCCTGAAAAAAACAAGAAAAACATTTCCATCAGTTGGATAAACCCTCTAGATTAAAGCTGAAGACATTGTGTTGTCTACGAAACTGAAAACAAATTACAGTCAGGTTTGTTGAAGAGGACATTTGACAAAGAAACTGAAACATGAACCTGTGACAAAGTTCATTGATTGAGTCTGGCTTCAACTGTCTTCTTTGAATGCATTTAATTTCTTAAAATGTATAGATTTAGATTTAATCGAAGACCTTTTCAACCCCTCCTCCCCTAACATGACCAGTATCAGCTGTCATCAGATATTTGTTGCTATAACCTGCAGAGCTTCAGAAGAATCAAATAAGACTTACATCTGCTCCCATCCACAGTCCACTCAAGCCGAGGAGCAAAATGAGTTGATAAGTGAGTGCCATCTGCAAGAAACAAAGAGTTAAATGTAAGTGCAGCATAGTTGAAGAGCCATAAAGAGATATGTGATCTGAACTAAAACGGCTGAGACAAATACAGGACTGAGTGAAGCTTCACAACATCACTTACTAACTTTACTTTTTGAGAAATCATCTCTGAAATTGGAACAAATAAAAGAATATATAGTGAGAAGAAATTGCTGGAGTGGAGAGTAAAAACCAAAGACTTACCTTGGTCTGATGATCAGTTCACTCTGGGTTCATCAAGATGTGGTGAAGTCATGGTAAGACCACACTCTTTTTATACTTTCAACAGATGGTTGGATTGAAAAATTTGCATATTAGAAAGTATCCAGAGGACAATATTGATACTGCAATCAGCTTTGATGAACATATTTCAGCAGCCTTTAGTTAAGGCTGCACTAAAAAAACATTTGCAGGAAACTTTGCTCGATGATGTTTTCAGGAACTGGAATAATTAAGAGCAAACATGTCCTGAAAAGTTGTTACACTCATCTACATACAACCAAACACACATTAATTTAAAGCTATGAACAACCTCTGTGCTCCTTCTGATATCAATACTGACAATTTAAACATAACCCCAATTATAAAAAAAGTACAATGTGATAGATAGATAGATAGATAGATAGATAGATAGATAGATAGATAGATAGATATGATTTGTATACATGCGTATGAGTGTTGGGTATACGTGTAGGCTACGTGACTATAGAGGTGTATGAATGAGCTTATGAGTGTATATAATAAATATACATATGCATATACATTATTCATATTTAGTGAAAGGGGATGGGTGTTAATAAGCCATGCGTCTACTCACTCCTTCTCCTTCCAAAATAGAATAAAAAAGCCCCAGAAACTGATCTCCTCAGTCCTTCCTTTACATGCTGTATTCTAAGAAGAGGGGATGCTGCTCCAACTGTTTGAATAGGTGTTGCTGCCATCATATTCAATGTTACCATGTCTTTTTTCCGCTTTTTTCGCACAGGTATAGGTCCAAAATAAATCCTTATGTGATCCCGGACCAGAATTTTCATTTACTTATTAAGTCAGCATGAAAAGCTGCACCTTAGTGACAGACCTGTACTTGCTGACTTTCATCAACCTCTAATATGATGCAGAACAATCCATCAATAGACATATTCATTTGTAGCTCTAATTTGTACCAGTGTTTACTTCTGATCATTATCTGGTTGACAGACAGGAGAGATCTTCAGTAAACAGTCTTTTTGTTTCACTCTGTGTAATTTCTGCCACAGGACTATGACCTGTCACTAGGGGGTGGACTGGGACAAAAAATTGGCCATGAAATTTTGGACTACATTGGTCCACCACATTAAATGATAAAACACACCTTTTGAGTCTTTTGAATGCATCTTCCAACAGAGCAGCACATCCTAGTGTTTGTATCTATGAGCTCACTTTATTAACATTTTTATATTCAATCATTGAAATACCACAAGTTAAATCAAGACAAGAAAAACTCCAAATAAAGTAACTCCAATGGAACCAAGGTTATCCAAACAAATCAAAAGAAAAACTCAGAAACAAAAAAAAACTCATGCAAACAACAAGTAAAAGAACAAATGCAGAAGAAATCAAATGAAACTACATTCATGCAAATTAGTTTTCCTCAATGAATGAACAGAATGCAGAAACCATCAAATGTGAAAAACCAAACATGCAAATAGAAAACATGAATGCAAAACTAATCAAATCAGAATAACCAAAGTCATGCAACTAAGACCAGTTAAACAAGAAGACAAGATGCAAAAAATAATCAAAGGAAACAATCAAACTCAAGCAGACCAGAAATAACAGGAATAACCAATTACCACATAATACCGAAAACCAAAACAAGGAAAATGGATAATCATTTTGTAGTTTGCTACACTGGTTTCCAGTTTGAGGAATGGGAGAGTAAAGCTGATGGATTTTTTTCTTGACTTTTCCATAATTTATTACTCTCAAGTTATATTAAGAAAAGTTCATAAATATTGAATCAATATTCTCCAGAAAAAAAACTCTAAAGTTTAAAGTAAAATGTTGGAATTTTCGGATTTGAAAAGTTGCAAATTTACAGACAGAAGAGGATTAAAACACAGATGTCCTCTGCATTACAAATGATTATAGGTCAAAACGCTTTGAACTGCATCAGTTTTACCAAGAGACCTCTGATCTTTTGTAATAACTGCAGAGGATGTGTGTGTTTAAATGTTGATGTTGCAGCAAAATTAATCATATTTGATTTTATGCCATATATTATTCATTGAAAATAATCTGGAGTGGACTGACTTTTTATTTTTAGAGATGATGGAAAAACTGCTTCCGATAATGCAGGTATGATTTCAAATATGTTAACAGGATAATGATAACATAGACAATATAAATACCCCACTTAAAAGATGCTTTAGGGTTTTACACTTAAATTGTTCCACTGCTTCGCCCAAACTTTCTCCGGTTTCCGTCATTTTCAATTCAGACCTGCGGCCAGGCGCTTTGCATTGTGGGAAACAGTACGCCAGGTACACTGGTCAGATGCATACTGAGAAATTTTCCCGGATCAGTAGGTCATCCGGGTAGGTTTGGCATACTGCAACTTTCACATTTCTTCACGTACTGCATTTTGGGCAAATTGGTACATACTGCTAGTATAGTATGCGATTTCGAAAACAGCCTCAGCCTCAGTCTCTGTGGCGTCGCAGGGCCAAACTGGGCTTCCGTATACTGTGCCGCGCTGCAGCCAAAAGTGCGCACCGGAGATAAGAGTCTTTGATGAGGAGCCGGGGATCACACACCCGACTTCTCCCTTCACAACCTTCCCGTTGGAGTCGTTTTCTTCCCATCAGAGTAAAACAGTGCCCGTCCTGTGGAGCCACAGCAGGTAGAGAGCGTGGAAAGGCTCACAGCTCAAGGAAAAGAGGGAAGAGGTTCAGCATGCAGCCCGGGACACACAAGCGCAGCTCAAGGCAGTTAACAGCCACCCACCTGAGGAAACAAGAGTCCACACACCAGGGGAGTCTCCGGCAGAGCCCGTCCAGCCCCAGCACCAGCAGTCAGCCCCAGCTGCGCTGCAACAAGTTAAATTAATTGTCTCCCCTGCGCCCAGAGCGCACACCACAGTTTACACAGAGACACGGGAGAGCGCGTTACCGAGACGGAAGACCGAGGCACCCACAGTGATCAGGGAGAATCAGAGCTCAGAGATGGGGAATCCACAGAGCCACAAAGCACATCTGCAGCACAGGTACGTTCTCCAAACCAGGGAGCAGGCAGAGAGGACGAGCAATTCAGCACACCTGTACTTCAAGATGCGCCAAACGCTGCTGCGCTCTCCGCGGGGAAAGTCTGGCGTAGTGCGCACAATTTAATGATGCATTAAATGCATTCAGTTCTTCATGAAGTAATCCTGCTGACCTGTTGCTTGTCAACCTAAATAGTTGCAAAATGCCTCTCAAACTGGTTCTTAGAAACAATTCATTTTTTAGTCTTTGATGCCACTGTCCCAACTTTTTTGAGGGGTGTTGCTGCCATCAAATTAAAAAAATATATACATAAAATATATTTGTAATAAAATATTGAAATATGTGCCTTCAAACATCAGATGCATTGTCTGTGTTTTATTGTGAATTAATCTGGGTTTGTGAGATTTGAAAACCATTTTTTTAGTTTTCTTATGTACACATTTTAAACAATGTACAAGCTTTATTACAACCCCAATTCCAATGAGGTTTGGATGTTGTAAATAAAACAGAATGCAATGATTTTAAAATCCTCCTCAGCCTAAATTAGATTGAACACACCACAAAGATGAGATAATTGATGTTCAGAATCATAAACTTTATTGTTTTTGTGCAGATGTTGGCTCATTTTGATATTGATGCCTGCAACAGGTTTCAAAAAGGTTGGGACAGGTTCATGTTTCCCATTGTGTTACATCACTTTTCCTAATCAATTGAATATAGGTAGGAGGTTTTGCAAATCATTGTTTTCTGTTTTTCTTCACACTTTACACAACGTCCCAACCTTATTGGAGTTGAGTTTGTGTAACTAGGGTTCTGTTTCAATATTCAGTGTTGATATCAGAAAGAGCACAGAGTTAGTTCATTTATTTAAATTAATGTGTGTTTGGCTTTATGCGGATGAGTGTAACAACTTTTCAGGACATGTTTGCTCTTAATTATTCTGGTTCCTGAAAACATCATCGAGCAAAGTTTCCTGCAAATGTTTTTTTAGTGCAGCCTTAACTAAAGGCTGCTGAAATATGTTCATCAAAGCTGATTGCAGTATCAATATTGTCCTCTGGATACTTTCTAATATGCAAATTTTTCAACCCAACCATCTGTTGAAAGTATAAAAAGAGCGTGTCCTTACCATGACTTCACCACATCTTGATGAATCCAGAGTGAACTGATCATCAGAACAAGGTAAGTCTTTGGTTTTTAATGTCTACTTCAGCAATTTCTTCTCACTATATATTCTTTTATTTGTTTCAATTTCAGTGATGATTTCTCAAAAGGACATTTATTCAGTCATGTGGTGAAGCTTCTCTCAGTCCTGTATTTGTCTCAGCTGTTTTAGTTCAGATCACATATCTCTTTATGGCTCTTCAACTATGCTGCACTTACATTTATCTCTTTGTTTCTTGCAGATGGCACTCACTTATCAACTCATTTTGCTCCTCGGCCTGAGTGGACTGTGGGTGGGAGCAGATGTAAGTCTTGTTTGATTCTTGTGGAGCTCTGTAGGCTGAGCCGTGTAACCACAAATATCTGATGACAGCTAGTACTGGTCATGTCAGTGGTTTTAAAAAAAAAAGTCTTCAGTCACATTGTAGTCCATACATTTTTGGACTACAATGTGTTGAATGAAAACAGTTGATGTCAAATTCAATCAATGGGCCTTGTTCATTTCTCAGTTTCTCTGTTAAATATTCTACCCAAAAATTCTGAAAGCAATCTGCTTTTTAGTTTATTAGACATCACATTGTTGTCAATGGTAAGCTTGAGCATTCATGAAACTAACAAAAATGCTTTCTTGTTTTCACAGGCATGCAAAGGTCAGTACTGTACTCTCTATCATTATGTTGCCATGCACACCCAGTCAAATATTATGACCAATTAAAAAATTGTGCCAATTTACATTTTGCACTGTTGGGTGTCAAAAAGTTTTATGTAGAGTTTCAAAATGCAAAAAAAAAAGAAAGAAAAGAAATGGGAGCGAAACAGAGTATGCAATTCATTGAAAAAAAAAAAAATTGAACTAGTCTGGTCATCAGCTGATCAAAAGTTAAAGACCACAGCAAAAGAAAAAGAAAAAAGAAAAAGAAACCTTAAATAAATTCTCATCCCATCTCAGTCAGTTCATATGTATTTTCTGAAAAACTTAACTGTTTACTTCTCTAGGATCCACAATATTCATTGTCTTTGTAACACAACATTTGTGTTGTTGTAGATTGCTGCGTGGTTTGCCCTAAAGGTTGGACAGCACATAAATCTAACTGCTACATGTTTGTTGGTATTAAGAAGGACTGGAGTGATGCTGAGGTACTTTTAACACTGTATTTACTGTGTGTCATTATTACAAGAATCTGTCTGATGTTAATTTTTTACACAACCCTTTATTTGAAAGTTATATTTCTGCTTCTAATTCTGCCTCTTTCTCTGTTTGCTCACTTTAGAAAGGATGCATAGCTAGAGGTGGAAACCTGGCTTCTTTTGATAATGATGAATTTAAGTTCATTAGACAATTTGTGGTAGACGAATCAGGTGCTGCCACACAAACTTGGGTAGGAGGGTATGAAAAGAAGGTAAGAGAATTATTACAGATTATCAATATAAAGAGATCTTGACTTCTGTGCTTAAAGAAACACTTGGAGGAAATAAAACTGGAGAAAAAAATGAAAGGTCCTGCAAAGCGTAGACTGCAAAATAAGGACAAGAACACAGACCTTGGACCAGCAGGCTTCTTGCTAGATATTAAATTATAGGTAAAATACTTAAGTCAGACATACATCAAATGCTGTGTTTGTGAGACGTGAGTCAAGGTCACTGGCGTACAAAATTGTGGGGAGATTCTGAGCAGGAAAGTCCTGCTGTTGCCAATTCACTGGCAGCTAAGGAATTGTTTTGACTAGACAGATGAAAACCAACGATTCAATTGAATTTAGAGGGATATAAAGGAGGCACACATACAGTCCGCATGGTCGAAGATATTGGCACCCCTGGAATTTTTCCAGAAAATACACGATTTCTCCCAGAAATTGTTGCAATTACAAATGTTTTTGGTATGAATGTGTTGATTTCCTTGATGTGCACTGGAAAAACACATAAAACGGAAGAAAAAAGCTAAAATTGACACAATTTTACACAAAACATAAATTGGGCTTGACAAAATTGTTGGCACCCCTTTAAAATTGTGGGTAAATCATTTAATTTCAAGCAGGTGATGCTTGTTTAAACCCAGCTGTGGCAAGTAACAGGTGCTGGTAATATAGAAATCACACCTGACTCCAGTAAGAATGTATAAAAGTTGACTCAACCTTTGGAGGAAAGATTTTCAGAAAAGGGGGGCTAGTGAAGAGAAGAGAAGATGGGTTTTTTAATTATTAGGGGGTGTTGAAGACATGCCTGGGGATCCATATTTTCGTTAGTAACCCATACAAAAGTGGATTTTGCATAATAGGGCACCTTTAAAAGTTGGAATAGGAATAGTTTTTTAAATAAATGGTGTTATTTATCCCTTTATCTTTTATGGTAAACCACATTTGTAACCACCCCTGAGCTCTGTTCATGTCTGCAAGCTGTGGATAGACAAATAAAAGGGACAGATAACTGCAAACTGGAAAACTCTCTTTATTCATTGGCCTTATGTGGTTTTCTGGCTGACACTCCACCATGAACACAGTGGAAATTCAAAAACAAGTGTCAAGATGGATGTTGTTCCTGTTTTTCCACTACAAGAGCAGCAAAGTGAAGGGTTAATGATGAGGGTGTGCCACCATGTTCAGTGCCAACAATTTTCACTCACTGACTAAAAATGTTTTTTATTCAGGAGGGTTCTTGGTGTTGGGCCAATGGAAAGCAATTTCAATTCAACGGTTGGCATACTAATCAACCAAACAACGACCAAGGCAAAGAAGACTGCTTGGAAATGATGGACTTATGTAAAAAAATACTTTTTATTGTTTTTGTCTAATTTTTGTGTAATATTTTGGTCACACTTTTAAAAAAAGTGTTGAAAACCTTTATGTAAAACAAAATCTGATCCTGCCTCTTTTCAACAAATACTGTCATGATGAACTCACAGCTGAATCAATGTGTTCACCTATAGTGTGGTGTTCGATCACTTTGTGTCTTGTTTTTGTTCCCACAGTCGGTCAGGCCTTCAACGATGCTCCGTGTGATGACAAGAAAGCTTTCCTTTGTAGCCGAGCCCCAGGACCATTAATTCCATAAAAACTCAACATCTCCAATGATCCTGATGAAAATGTCTTCACTGCTGTTCTTGATGATGTCAGTGTTTGAAGATTTCTAGACATTATGAATTATCTGAAATGTATCAGTAAATCAAATCTCAGCATTCGTTATGGCTCTCTTTTTTTAATTACATCTTGTTTGTTTTGATCTTCATTAGCTTTAGTGTAGCAGAGGCCAGTCTTCTACTCTTGTCCTCATTTTTTTTTCATTGAGCAAAACGACATAATGATATACAGCATATACATCCACATTAATTCACACCACACAAAAACAAAGTAAAATCCTATCTCAGATATATTAAAACAGTGACTGACAACTGAACAAAACCAAAGAAAGAGATTTAAACCAACAGAATCCATCAACAACCAAATACACTTTTTCCACCTGAAAGCCCAGGAAACCATCTTGCAATAACCAGCTGATGTGATTCAACAAACTTTCCTGTCCATGATCTCACACATTTAGCTGTCCCATATTCACAATAAATGAATTTAAAGGTGCAGTTTAACACTCAATACCACAGCATAGATACACACACAGAGATAAAGATTTAACAAAAGTTTCAAACAAAATAAAAAAACCTCCAACACATATTAACAGATGAATGCAAAAACAGTCAACATCCTCTTGTGTGTCTTCATTTCAAATACATCTTGTTTTGGAAATTAGGTCGTGAGTGGAAGTTCTTCAATGAGCCCTTTGGCCATGATCATATCAGTTTAAAGGGAGAAAATATCCCAGAGTTTGTCTCTGTAAGGTTTCCTCTCATTTCCCCTTTTTTCCCCCCTCCATTTCTTTTTAACTTATTTAACAACTTTTTAACAAAATCCGCAAAAAAAAATTGATTCAGCATTTTATTCATAATATTGAATTTTGTGTACTATTTTATCTTTTTTTTGTGAATATGCATTTATTTCAGGCAGAAAACCCGTATTATTATTATTATTATTATTATTATTATTATTATTATTATTATTATTATTTAAATAACTATGTCGATATTCTTCCTGCAACTTCTTGAAAATCAAATAGATTTTCCTGAAAATATGTGAGTGGATGATTTCATGATTTTGAAAACGGCCAAAATACAACTTCCGCTGACTGTAGTGATATGACAATCCTCATGGTGGTAGAACATGTTATTAAAAATATTTAACAGGTTTTTAAAGAAACTGTTTATCATGTTGATGAGATAGAAGTATTTGAACTCATGTACCAAACATGATACGTTTGGCAACAAAGGGTTAAAGACCTTTTTACTGTCTTTACTGTTTCTCCGGGGACCTGCTGTTCATGTACATCTGCCGATGACAGTCTATGATATCTGCTCACAAAAATGGCGCCGGGGGCATGTACGTCACGTGACTGACAAAGCCCAATAGCAAAAAAGCTCGTGCGGATGAGCTACAGGTGCGCGTGACACTTCAAACCGCCGAGTATAAAACTTGAACCGCGCTCTTTCAGCTAAAGCGTCTCACACTTGACTTCCTAACAGCCAACCTGTGAGAGTTCATTTTGTCTTTTTCCTCTGTTTTCCTGCCGAGACAGAACCCTCGAGAAACATGGTGAGTTTGGACGAATCAAAGAATGTTTCTTTATCGAATAATTTCTTTTTATAGTTTCAAATTCAATAAACCGTTGTGCTCGCCGTTTAAGCTAGGATGTATTAGCTATCGGTGCTTCAGTCATTATTCTCTGTCTGAGCTTTTGAGCTGCCTTAAACTTGATGAGCAACCCTGAATTATTCCATAGGTCATGTTCAGAGTTATGCTGATGTTACAACATGTCTTTGTTTGTTTTCTGTCTCTAGCGTGAGTGTATCTCAGTCCATGTCGGTCAGGCTGGTGTCCAGATTGGAAATGCCTGCTGGGAGCTTTACTGCCTGGAACATGGGATCCAGCCTGACGGACAGATGCCCAGTGACAAAACCATCGGAGGAGGAGACGATTCCTTCAGCACCTTCTTCAGTGAGACTGGAGCCGGAAAACACGTCCCCAGAGCTGTTTTTGTGGATCTGGAGCCTGCTGTCATTGGTAAGGCGCTGAAGAAAAGTGAATTACCGGTTCTCCCGGTCCTGTCCTCCCCATGTCATATGTCTCTGTCTTTACATGTTTCTTGGACGGGGTGTGACTGAAGGCGAATTCTTTTGTACTGAAACATGTGCAGTGGCGGTGATAGATGAATCTTGAAGTACTATCAATTTTGTCAAAACTTTTGAAGCATGAAATCAAAGCAAAAAAGTTATAAACTCGAACAAAATGAATTGTCATGTTTTCATACTGTGATTAAACACATAGATATTGAATGTAACAGCAGAATGCACGTTTATTTAGATTGTTTATTTAACCCACTTGTTAACTTGCAACTTGTTAAACTACCTCATTTAATATCTGCATTCTTGCACTACTCACTGTTGCACTATTGTATTTTTGGCCTGTAAATACTAGTCTTGTCTATTTGCTATTCTTTTGTGTTTATAATTGTTGATAACACTCTTCATGCAAAATTTTTATTATTAGTATTTTACCTTTTATGTCTTACACTACCTTGTACAAGAGAGCACAGTATACCACAACAAACTCCTTGTATGCTCAAGCGTATCTGGCGAATAAAGTTGATTCTGATTCAGATGAGGTGCGCTCTGGGACCTACCGCCAGCTGTTCCACCCTGAGCAGCTGATCACAGGAAAGGAGGATGCTGCCAACAACTACGCCCGTGGACATTACACCATCGGCAAAGAGATCATCGACCTGGTGCTGGACAGGATGCGCAAACTGGTGAGTTGCTTGAAAATCAACAAAATTTTACTCTTTTTTTAAAACTATTTATCAATTGCTGTGGCTTTTTCCTCTTTGTATTCCTGTCTGTCCTCAGGCCGACCAGTGCACCGGTCTTCAGGGCTTCCTGGTCTTCCACAGCTTCGGAGGTGGCACCGGCTCTGGTTTCACCTCCCTGCTGATGGAGCGTCTATCCGTCGACTACGGCAAGAAGTCCAAGCTGGAGTTTTCAGTTTACCCAGCTCCCCAGGTGTCCACGGCTGTGGTGGAGCCTTACAACTCCATCCTGACCACCCACACCACCCTGGAGCACTCTGACTGTGCCTTCATGGTGGACAACGAGGCCATCTACGATATCTGCCGCAGAAACCTCGACATCGAGCGTCCCACTTACACCAACCTCAACAGGTTGATGAGTCAGATCGTGTCCTCCATCACTGCATCTCTTCGTTTCGATGGCGCCCTGAATGTTGATCTGACAGAATTCCAGACCAACTTGGTGCCATATCCTCGTATTCACTTCCCTCTGGCCACCTACGCCCCCGTCATCTCCGCTGAGAAAGCTTACCATGAGCAGTTAACGGTGTCAGAAATCACTAACGCCTGCTTTGAGCCTGCAAACCAGTTGGTGAAGTGTGACCCTCGCCATGGTAAATACATGGCCTGCTGCCTTTTGTACCGTGGTGATGTGGTGCCCAAAGATGTCAACGCTGCCATCGCCACTATCAAAACCAAGCGCACCATCCAGTTTGTGGACTGGTGCCCCACTGGTTTCAAGGTGGGCATCAACTACCAGCCTCCTACTGTGGTTCCTGGTGGTGACCTGGCCAAGGTCCAGAGGGCCGTGTGCATGCTGAGCAACACCACCGCCATCGCAGAGGCCTGGGCTCGTCTGGACCACAAGTTTGATCTGATGTACGCCAAGAGAGCCTTTGTCCACTGGTACGTTGGTGAGGGGATGGAAGAAGGAGAGTTCTCTGAAGCCAGAGAAGACATGGCCGCTCTGGAGAAAGATTACGAGGAGGTGGGAGCTGATAGTCTGGAGGAAGAGGAGGAGGAAGGAGAAGAGTATTAAAATGGAATGATTTGTACTTTCCAAACCAAAATAAAACCATCTTGATTGCACAATTGTTTGCTTTTTTTAATGCACTATTTCAAGAGGGAAGGTATTGATTTCTAAAAGCATTTACACTGTCCAGTTTTAAGATAATGATTTTTCATTATAGTCAATTATTTATACTGTAAAAACACCATTTCCATAAAAGAAATTCAATGGATCTAAACTTTTTTACCATGCATTAATTTCAGAAACTAAAAACTTTATGGATCAGATTAAGTGCCCAGTAAACACAAAAGCGTTAAAGACTGATAAAAATACAAACATATCTATACAGTGTGATATTGCAGGACTGAAAATCTGATGAATTATATCATTTTATTTATCTTACACATTATTTTGAATTTTTTGCTCAGTGCCTTGTCACCCTAATTCACTTATTTTGCCTCCCCACCAGAATTATTCATTTTTTACATGTCTATTCATATTTAATGTCTGTATTTTTCTGTTTTTCTCTGTAAATCTGTATTCTCTATCAAAAATAATATTTAAAAAACAGAATAAAGTAAAAAGGAAATAATGAACATAAAGTAAACTAAAACAAACTGAAATTAAAAAAATAAAACAAACTAGAATAAGATTAAATTAAATTAAATTAAAAGAAGAAAATCAATCAAATAAAATTAAGGCAGCCGAACCGGTCCACACTCCAGTCCAGAAGGTGGCGCTAAACCATAAAAAAGATCATTCACTGCCAAATGAAGAAGAGAAACATGTTTATTGTGAAGAGAACTTCATTGCCCATAAGGCATTGCGCTGTCAATAAGGAAATGGCCAGTTTCCATAAATGGAAGCGGGTTTTCTCATACATAACCTTTTTTCTTTAACAATATTTAGGTTTCTTTCAGTGTTTTTTCAGATATGGAGTTTCAGGAAACGAAGAAAAGAAGTTTGTCTTTTTCTGGCTGATGAGGCGAAAGATTTGCACTTTACGAGCTGAAATGAACAAGGACGAAAGGTATAAAACTTGATAATATTTGTTCATGTTATACTATGGAGAGATGTGCCAGTCGTTGCATCAATGGAGACGTTTTACAATGATATTCTGTGATTAAATACACCTGAAAAGCTTCCTCCCAAAGGCTGTTAACCCTGAAATAGATAACTGCGCAGTGGGCTGTCACTTTCTTACATCCCGGAAACACTTTGATAGTTATTTCGTAACTATCGACATAGAAAAAAAAGTCCCATAAACAGTTTTTCTGTCACCTCCTCTCACCTTTCGACCTGTTTTTACAGGCAGCAGATTCAACCATTCCTCCCCACCTGCTCCTCCACATCAGACGACTTCCCCCTCACTCCCATCAATGACCCTGAATGTGGAAGTGAGAATTCACAGAAACACGAAGTGAGAGCAAATAACAATGTGAGTACGAGCCACAGAGAAAAATATGAGTCACAGAAACATTTTATTCATGAGATGATGTCTGTGGTGTCAGGTCTGTGGAGCAGCTGAGGACATGGTAAGTCAATACATGTTAGATAATCAAATGTTATTGTTCAGGTTTTTAAGGAATATGAGGTTCAGTGATGTGACAAAGTGAACAGCAGAAAAGTTTAGTAGACAGAACATCTTACTGATAACTTATTACATGTTTCAGCCACTTTTGTATGCAAGTTTTCAAGGAGTTCTTCAAGTAAACTGAAGACTAAGCTTCTAGTTTTGCTTTATATCTTGATTGATTCCTTCCAATCTGTCAATCTGTTTGTTTGTTTATTCACTTCAAGTATTTATGGGACCTTTTTAACTTCATCTGATCTCATTTAAGACATACTAACTTTTGTTATCAGATTTCTTTTATTGTTTAAGTGCCTGTTTGAACCACCGTTCCTTTCTGAGTCTATCATTTTCACTAATTTCTGTTGTTTCCTGTCTATTTCTGTCTCTTTGTTCTTTCCTGAAGAGTTTGAGAGTCTGAAAAGTGCTTTATAAGTAAGTTTGAGTGACTCATTCATGCTGAGTTTTATCTATAGCAACATACAAATATAAAAAATAAGTTTTAGTCGTGAAGATTTAAAAGCATTTGTTGGTACTGCCACACAGGCTTGGTAAATTTATAAACACACAGCTGTTAAATAATTGTTTAAATGGTGTACAAGGTTGACCTTGATATAAAATAAAGATCACATGTCTTAGATCAAGTGAGCCCAGGGCAGAGCTGAACTTTGGACTGAAGCAGACTTTATGTATCTCACTACTACACTCAATCTGTCCTGATTTAGTTCTCTGTATGAGTCAAGCCTGCAGGTCTCTTCAGGATGGCATCGGTCGTCAGCTTCTACATAAGCTACGCGCTCTGCTTGTGCCTCGGCTTGGCATGCGTGGTGTGTGTGTGCGTGTGGAACAGTCACTGGCGCCATGGATTTGCCTGGGATGGCTCGAGCCTGCAGTTTAACTGGCATCCTGTCCTGATGGTCACAGGTCTGATCGTGGTGTATGGAAATGGTGAGTGTTATTTCGAATTTAGATCAGACAGTTTCATTTCTGCTTCTCACTTCTGCCTTTGTAGTTATGTATTGAAACATAACAGAGTTTATTCACTGTAAAACTCAATTAGTTATCATTACTTAAAAAAAAGCAGGCAAACCGATTGCACTTCAAAAAACAAGTAAAGGAAACTAGGGATTTTAAGTTGTACTAAATAGTGCTTGTTAATTAGAGTACACTTACGAATGAGTTTGAGCAAGTATGAATGTAGTGAATTCAAAATCATTACTCAGGTTAACCATGAGTGAGGAGGGCAGGCAGTGGACATGAGACCCTACATGGATATCTACAGAGGGGACACAGGCTGTATTTGCCCTGGTATGGACTGACTGTCAAAGCTCCATGGCTTAGTCCAGCTGTCTACAGCACATACGAGATGTGAAGTATACCAATGAATAATATTTTCTGCTGTAAAACTCTTGGTGAAAATTCCTGTGAATGTTTTGCGTTAGCCTCTAATTTACCAGGCATTTACAGTAGCCCACTTAAGCTGCCCATCATGTTCTAAATATTGAATTGAGCTGTAATTCATGCTCTGCAGTGCACAGACAGCTCATCTATGCCATGGAGCAAAGACAGCTTTTGACACCTGTGTGATTCACCCATGTACAGCAGGGTCTCACGTTCACTGTGTGCCCTCCTAAGTCACGGATACAAGGCTTGACAAGGAAAGGAATGAATTTCCTTCTTCTTTGCCTTCTTCTTTTTCTTCTTTAAAAGGGCAGTGGTGGTGAGACTGTGTTGGCTACTTATTGTTGCAAGTGAGCTTGACTCCATGTTAAGTAATATTCACTTAAAACACTGAGTACTCTGCATTGTTCACCATGCAAGTAAATGAAACTACCTAAATGCAAGTAAGAAGTGCATATTGTGGATAGCTTTATAAAGTTAACCGAGGGATGTAGGTCAGCTATTGGATTTAACAGTGTAGAGAAATGGATTGAATATGATGCATGATTGCAGCATTTGATAAGATCAGCTGGTACTTTTTAGCTTTAGAGGCTGACCTCAATCTTTTAGAGAACGTATGTTTTCTGTAACATAAGATATAATTTTTCTTGATATGCTTCTTTGCTTCCACCTGAGCACTTCTCGTTTTTACACCTCACAGGGGAGAGAAATGAGGAACCAAAGTTAAATTGGGACCATCAAACTATCAACAGATGAAATACTTTAATTCCTCTTCTCCATTTTGGAAATAAAAGGGATGGCCGTCAAAATAAAAGTCCACAAACTAAAACAACTGTTGCATTTATGTGAGCTAGGCAAATTGCTCTTTCAGCCTGTCAGAGCTTTACAATCCTGCCGGCTTGTTGAACTGGTTCATAAAGGTTAAGGTACTTCAGGAGGCCATCTAGCAGTTTTAGGCACAAGAGCCACAAACACTGTCTCGTGACTCCGGCAGAGGAGGAATTGTTGTTTTGATCTCTGAAATGATGGATTTAACAAGGCTCATAAACACTATATAGTTACTACTGAGGCTCAGCAGATGGTTAATGTTTCACTTAACTAATGTGAGCTCCAGGTTTCTAGGTTTTATTTCAGAATTTAACTTCAGACAAAGACCGGTGTTTTCAGAACTGATTTTAAGATGCCTTTAATGGTCTTTAAATCCCTTAATTGTTTTGCTCTTTCTTATTCATCTTTTATTTGAGCTTCTTTTGAATGCGCTCCTTACACAATTAAAGTGAAACAGTTTGTTCATCGGCTGATGAAAAGTTTAAGACCACAGCTCAAGAAAACCTGAAAAATTTCTCTAAAATAGAGAGAAAAGTTTGAAAAAAGGACTCAGTAATTTGAAGCTCCACTGTTCTTGTTGATCACTTGAAAAATTAGTTTGTTCAAGCCTGATGTCAGTGTTTCCAGGAGGTTAGAGGGAAAGCTGCTCCAAGTGGTGAAGCTACTTCATGTTTGGCATCCACTGTCTGGAGCTGACGTCCATTTTTGTAAACTGCCCGTCACTCATTCCTCTGGAAGAAGTCCTTCGTTAGGTGGCCATTGTGAACTGCAGTGTCGTCCTGTTGAAAAACCCAGTCATTAGCACACAGAGCAGGGCCCTCAGTCATGAAGGACGCCCCCTGTAACATCTCCACATAACCAGCTGCAGTTTGATGCCCCTGAACAACCATCAGCTCCATTGTTCCATTGAAGGAAAAACCAGATCATGATGCCTCCCCCTCCACTGTGCCACCTAGGAGACATCTCAGTGGGATCTCTTTGTCATGACAGTAACGTTGGAGCCATCAGGACCTTCAAGGATCAATTTTTTTCTCCTCAGAGAATCAAACTTTCTTCCACCTTTTAATGTCCCATGATGCTCTCTATCAAAGTCCAAACATATGCTTTAGTGGAGGTGGTTGAGGCCTTTGAAGATGTTTTTTGTTCTAAAAGCTCTTCTCTCTCAGACACCATCTAATCGTTTTTGGGTTGCAGTCAACACCAGTAACAGCTTTCATTTTTAGGTCGAGGATCAACCCATGTTTTCACTGACAGTCAATCGGATCCTCTGGCTCAGCAGTAGTGAAATATTTTTGGTTCTATCACTTGACCAATGGACCATTACTGCTGAGGTTGGAGGGTACAAAAGCTGCTCAATCCATCAGTGAATCAGAACCTCAGCCTCCAAAACAACAACACATTAAATAATGAACACATTACATCATGCTGGAATAATCTTTGAAATAATCACATATTTTGGTCCCATCCAGGAGCTGTTTTGTACCGCGTCCCCCTGACCTGGGGTCAGAATAAACTCCCCTGGAAGGTGCTGCACGCCTCGCTGATGCTCCTCGCTTTGATCCTCTCAATCATTGGACTGTGTGCCGTGTTCGACTTCCACAATGCTAAAAACATTGCCAACATGTACTCCTTACACAGCTGGATTGGGATCGCTGCTACTGTTCTCTTTGCCTTACAGGTTTGTTTACTCACTTAACATAAACCAGAACAAGATAACAGCATCATGCACAGTGTGTGATGTGTGTTAATTTTTCACTGTGTCTGTGGATCTTTTCAGTGGGCAGTGGGTCTGGCTGGTTTCTTGTTGCCCTGCTCTCCATTGTCTTTTCGTAAACTCCTAAAACCTATCCATGTGTGGCTTGGAGGAAGCATACTGGTCCTCAGCATCGCTGCTTGCATCTCAGGAATTAACGAAAAATTCATCTTTGCCCTGTGAGTGCTTTATTTCACTGCTGCAATCAGCCAAAAAATGTGAAACTCCTTTTCTAAATATCATGAATGTATTTCTCCAACAGCTCTGGAGATCAGCCGTATGCCAGTCTTCCACCTGAGGCTGTTCTAGCAAACTCATTAGGGGTCCTGATTGTAGCCTTTGGCCTGGTCGTACTGAAGATTTTGTCCCACCATGAATGGCAGCGACCAGATTCTCGACCAGAGGATCTTAGCTACACGGTGAGAAACTCAAGTTATTGGCCTGAAACATTGTCCCAAAACTGATCTGAAACATGTAACTTATTGTTGTCTTTCTCTCCTTACAGCCAGTTATTCAAGATGAAAGTGAATGAAAGAAACTTGGTGAGATTCTCACTGAAATCTGTTTGTGCAACATCACAGAGCTTTAAAATATAAACCACGCACAAGATGAAGATGCCCAAGAAATGTGAGAGGGATCTGTTTTGAATGTGAACGCAACTTCAAGAAAAGTTGACGCCAAGAAAACGACTTCTCCTGAAGAATACTGTCTTTGTTTTGCACTATGTTTCATTCATCCGTTCATCGTTGTCTGAATATCAGGGATCAGGGTGGGTCACAACAGCTTATGTAGTTTTACAAACATATTTCAGTAAATCATGTTATGAAGTTAAAACAAAGCACAGCCATGCTTAGAAAGTAGATTTGTCCCTTGGGGTATTTGCTTCACTCACACAGCTATCGTCTTACTTCTAAATGCTGCAACAAACTTTGAAAGCTTAAATAACACTGAGCGCACAAACTCTTGATATATATTAATTAAAACACTGCAAAAAATGAAATCAGAGCTTGTGTCTTGTTTTAGGTCAAAATAGTCTTAATGGAACTAAAATGAGCCATATTCACCTGACAAGAAAGAAGAAAAATGTCTTAATTCAAGAAAAAGACAAAAATGATGCCTGAGTTACTTGTAAATAGTTATGAATAGAAAACTGCTAATGAGGTAAGAAAAGTGTTCTGGTTTAGTTCCTTCAAAAAAAACAAATTTTTAATACAAAAGAGCTAAACCAGGATATTTTCATATATTCACAGATTTCTTTTTTTCTTTTTTTTACCAGCAATTCAGGAATAAGTTCTGACCTTTAGTATCCTGAAATAAGACATTTTTCTGGACTTTGCAGGTCACTGTGGCTCCTATTAAGTCCAAAATGCCTTTTTTTTTAAAGGAATAAAATTCAGTTTTTGCAGTTCACTTCTGACTTGAATGAAATATTTTCCAAGAAATGTCATGAGGAAAAAATAAATAAATAAAAATGTGAAGGTTGGATGAGTCAAGTGCCTAAACTCTACAGACACTCATCACATGTTCTTAAGACAAATCTAAATATCTGCAAGTCATCAGGTTGAAGAGATGATTTGTGTGACCCTGAGTGGGATAAGCAGTAAAGATAATGAATGAATGAACGAATGGATGGAGTCCTCATGGCCAAACCAGTTCCTTTTATGTCCAGCAGGTGGCCACAGCTCAAACTTTTCACTCCCCCGAAGTTTCTCTGCAGCCGTAAGTGTGAAACCTTTCAGGAAGGTCTGTCACTGAAAGAAACATGTGTATTTGTTATATTTGTATCCACCCATTCCAAAGAAATCATCATTGCCTTTATTTTTTTTTGCTTTTCCTGCTTGATGTTAACATGTTTTGATTATATAAGGTTTGAAATTGTTATTTAAGATTGTTTTTGCTAAGCAATAAAATCTATGCTCCGATTGAGCTGTAATACTCTTTGCCTTTTTTCAGTCAACAGCCATCCAAAGTTGCCTTTTTAGTGCATTAGTTTACACACAGAGGAGCAATATCCCTAAAGTGTCAATGGATGGATTTTACTTATTGCTTATGTCTTAATCAGGTGCATGTTATAAATGTGGCCCTCTTTGAAAGACGTTTGGACACCTCTGCCCTGTATAAGGCAATAACTTAGCATGTTCATAAGTATTTCTTCAGCATTCATCATGCTCCAGGGCAACAAACCGTGCTTTTCAAAAGTCAAGCAACAGCGCCAACTCCCAAATTTGCCTGTTCAGTAAAACATTTTCCCACTGCAAAATGCATTTTATCCCTCAGATCTTCCTAGCACATGTGTAAGATTTTTTTTTTTCATATTTTGAGTTCAATCAATCAATCACTCAATCAATCAACTTTTATTTGTGCACCTTTCATACAAATAAAATGCAGTTCAAAGTACTTGATGGTGATTGAACCAAAACTCAGAAAAAATGTACAAAGCAAAATCAATCAATTAATAATTAAATAAAATAAAATACAATGAGGGCAATAATACATTTGATTGAAAAATTTAACAGTAGAAACTAATGCACACCACTAAAATATATATGTTAAAGCGGTACAAAAGTTAAGAAAAATTATCAGCTAAGATACTAAACGTAAATGAAGACCATAAATAGTTAAAGCAGTTTAAAAGCTCAAAATAACAATAAGCCAAGATGTTAAATGGATATAATTTTTTTTAAATAGTGGACAAAATACAAGAAATAAGACAAGAAAGTAGATAAATAAAATTGCTAAGCGTGAGAAATGAGTATGAATAAATAAAAGCACAGAAAAAAGGTGTGTTGGTCAGATAGTACAATAAATAAAAGAAATGAGGGACAAAAAGATTAAATGAAGTAAAATCATTAAAAGTCATATAGTTATAAAAACTCGACATTTATTATTATTATTATTATTATTATTATTATTATTATTATTATTATTTATTTATTTATTTATTTATTTTTACTTAATTAATTAATTTATCTATTCTTTTTTTTTTTTTTAGTAGTAGTAGTAGAAGTACTTGTAGTAGTATATAAGTGGTATTTCATTTTAATTTCAAAATTAAATACTCAAAGTCAAACCAACTCTTCAAGATGTTCCAGAAGTTCAAAAAACATAGTTATGATCGTTGTGACTGGCATCAAACGTGCACCCCCCCCCCCCCCCCCCCCCCCCCCCCCCCCCCCCCCCCCTCTTTCCTCATCATCATCATCATCAACATCATCATCCTTAATCTGTGCATTACTTTCGGAAAAAGTCCTCAACTATGAAAAAGTTTTTTCTTTTCATCCGTCTGGCCCATTAGTGGTAATTTTTCCGACAGTCTTCGAAGGCATCATTTTCTGCAGAAACGGTCCTTTGCTGTATTCATGTCGGGTGATCGGATCCGCTATTTCCACGTCCCTGGTCATCTCCGGTGAGGTCATCGTGGAGGTGGGCCTTCGTGGGTGAGGCCACCGCAGCTCTGGGCTGAAGCCTGATATTTACTGAGGGAGGGAGTGAAAGTTTGGAGGACCAAAAAGAAAGTGGTTGTGAGCGTCGGTGCCTTCAGAGTCAGACTGGACTGATCCTCGTCCTCTGTCTTCTGCCTGTTGCTGCAGCCTGCAGGAGCCACTCACCCCCACCTCCACCACCTCCACCTCCACCACCACCACCCCGGTCTGAGAGGGACAGACTGACTGGCAGACTGACGGAGATCAGCGGAGGAAAGTAAGTGAATTAAAGCAGAGAGTGAAAATATGCGAACGTGACCTGAAGGAGTCATCAATGGCAGCTCAGAGGAACTTTTCTAACTGAGGAGTCCGTTATGTGTGTGTGTGTGTGTGTGTCTAACCTGTGGAGCTGCTGCAGTGCTCACACTCTCTTAGAGCAAAGAGCTTTTACTCTGCAAAGATTGTTTGATAACATGACTCTTCAACCTGTTTTAACACACAATCATCAGGGGGAAAAACATGTTTCACAGATTTTCTTAACTGAAATGTAAATGCTTTTTTATGATCATTATAAATACTGAGACTAGAAAGGCTTTCATGGTTGCTTATAAAAACAGTAAAAGCATAAAATCATGATACTTTTGTGTTAAAAAGAAACTTCTAAAACTTTTTCTTTTCAGTACATTTCTGTCATTTCACTACCCAGGCTTCTGCTGCAGAGAAAGTCTTGATATAACATCCTGGATGTGTTGTTTTTGTGATTACATGTTTCCCTGCCAAGTCACGTGCCTGTTAGGATCAAGTTATGAAAGTTTGATTTTTTGATGTTTCATTATGCAGTTAGTGGTTCATTTTAAGAAATGAGCCAGGAATGGTACAGAGGTGTATTTGTTCCTCAGTGTTTCTTGTTTTCTGTCTGCGGTTGATGTGATGTTTACATGCTGACAGAGATTTTCATACCGAGATATGGACGGACACATTGCAGGCAGGCCCAGAGGCTGAGGGCTTCATTCCATGTCTTCATTCTGTAATATGCGTTGTTTCCAGCTTGTGTAACCACTGCCACGTTACAGCGAGGAAAGTAGAAACTCAGCAGTTGAAGGATGTAAACTTTCCTGCCAGATGTTTTACATAAAAGCCAAAGATTGAAGCTGACGCATCGAAGGGGTCTATCAGACGCAGCGGTTTATCAGGAGTTGGATAAAATTACAAAAACAGATTTTTGTGTGACATTTTCTGACTCTGAAAGGTCACATCTGTCTTTGGCGAGGGTTATGAGACAATTTTTTATAGTACAGTGCATGAAGAGAATCAGCAGCACGAGCATGTGTCAGCTGTTCCCTGCTGTCTGAGCCTCACAACACCTGGCAGGTTTTCAGGCATGTGAACAGTTCTTTAATTTCTGAACATAAAAACAAAATCTCTGATGATTAAAGGAAATAACATAAGACATGAATTCATGGTAAGAAATTCCATATGCCTGACTGATACATCAAAATAATATAAAACCCATGGCCAGACCTCATTTTTAACAATCATTAACAATCTACAAAGAAAATAATACCACTGCACCGCTTTACCTATCTTTAAAGAGGGGTATCATCAGTTTTTTTACTCTTTATTCTGTCCCCCGTTGCCCCCGTTTTAACTTAACATGATTTATATCTTAAGAAATCCCTTTTTTTGTCTCACCGGTGTTTTCAAAACCCTAATTTCAGCCTCTGTTTGGATTAGGCTGCTGTCTCTTTAAGGCTCCTGGCTTAACAAACCCCCTTCTCTCTCATTGGCCAGCTGCCCTGAGGCCAGTTGGGACCATTGACTGTATATGGAATGGACAGCGTGCTTCCGCCTGTCACCGTTCTACGATTTTGAAGCCAAAAAACCCTGTTTCTCTAGCCGCCATTGTGCAGCCAGAGTTTGCGCAGTAGAGAATTTCCGGTGGAGCAGAGTAAAAAAGAGAAATAAAAATCTTTATTTCTTCTTCTTCAGAAGGTTTAGTCTCCTTTTGGCTCTCTTTCCCGAAGTTTCTTATATCCCCGATAAAAACTACTCACGAACGGCAGCTGTCAACTATCGTAAAACAAAACTTATATCGCGGTATTTAACGTCCAATAACTAATGAGAAACCAACTTCTCAGGATAAAAAACACCTGAACACCATGCAGCCAGATGACATCGTCATACCACCTTAGCGTAAGGATGAGAGAAACGTTTCTACAAGGGATCTTAATTTTTTTAAGTTTTCCCGGCTCATATCTGGAATACATGGGGGGGCGGGGCTTATGACCTATACTGCAGCCAGACACCAGAGGGCGGGGCATCTGCTGGAGGCTTCAGTTTGAGCCGAACGTCGCTACGTCCACTCATTATACAGTCTATGGTTGGGACTGTATAATGTGAGGACATTGTCTCCGTGACATCACCCATTTGTTTCTAACACAGAGTTTTGAATCCTGTAGTAAATGGAAGTCATACGGTAAAGCTTCACTCAACCTAGCTTTGTTCAAGTTAAACTAGGGGAAGGGGCAGGTTTTTTGTTGTCTTTAAAGACAGCTTCAGGGTACCCACCTGTCAGTCAGAGTCAGCCATGTCCTTATCTAGCCAAACCTGGGAAGTTTGTTAGCTTAAGTAAAGAGTTATGAAAATACTCACCCCTGTCGTGAATTTAGCTGTTCGGACCAAAACGTGTGTATTGGCTTCGTGTACATGTGGTTTTTAGTGTTTCTACAGAAAGTCTCATGTGGACTAGTGAAGTACTGCAGGTTTAAGCACTTAGCTTGCTGCTTAGCCAGGGCAGAGCTTTGGGCAGACCTTGGTGTTTGAGGCCCATACCTCCAACATGCCATGAAGCAGTGAGGAGATCCTTATGCCATGACATCATCATTTCAGCAAGTCTCGTGAAGAATTTTTGATCAGTTCACAGATGGATTTGAAGATTTCTACAACATATGACTGTGTAGAGGTTCTAAAATCTGAAGAAGTTTAGTCTGAACATCCACGATTGTTACTTAACCCTGTGGTGCATAGTGGTCACTACAGTGGACACCTATTTAAAAGTTATTTACTCCTAAATTCAATGGTTCATGTGGTGGAAATTCATATTGGCCCGTATCAGGATATTTTTAGTCTTCCTAGGGCCAGAAAAATGTTTTCGATTTTTTTTCAAACATAAATATATATTTCAAAAAGTTATAGATGAACATTTGAGGGTGAAAAAGCTTATAAACTATAAATTATTCAGTGTTGAAATGGATGAAAGAGACTTAAAATATTTCACAAAGCATTAAAAAAAGATTATATTTGAAATTACCGGAAAAAAAAAAAAAAGAAATCAGACAAAAAAATAAGTCACATTTATATTAACTTCACACTATTTTATGTTGAATGCTCAGTGACAAATATTTGAAAAACAAAAAGGAAAACTTTTCCTCATGTCTTAAGACAAATAAAAACACTCAAGGAAAAATCCTAACACTGACTTTCATAATTCATGCATCAGAGGGTTAATATCCATGTTTAAAATACGAGGAGGCAGAATACTCTTTAAGTACAAGAAGTATTTCTATGAAAACCCATCTGATACATTCTCCATTGAATTTCACTGAGTGTTCTTTTCTGTTTTCTGATTTGAACAGTTTGATCCAAAATGTCAGCTCCCTGGTGCCTGCCCTGCTGCTCACTCCTTCTGTTAGTCCTGACAGAACTGGCTGCAGCCCAGTACGAACACCTTGGCTACCCGACAGGCTACAACGACCAAACATACGAGCAGTACAGCGCTCCACAGCTGTCACCAGACACGCCAAGGATCCAGCTCAGGTTGGCGGGAGATAAGAGGAAACACAACGAGGGCCGAGTGGAAGTTTTCTACAACAGCGAATGGGGAACAGTGTGCGATGATGACTTCACGATCCATGCGGCCCAGGTGGTGTGCAGAGAGCTGGGCTATCTGGAGGCTGTGTCATGGTCACCATCCTCAAAATATGGAAAAGGAACAGGTAGTAAAACACTGAAAATATTTTTATATATCTTGTCTGAGTCCAAAAAGATTCAACGTGATAAATAAATAGTTTTTAGTCTCCCAGAGGAACTGATGATTCTCCCTGTTTCTGTCAGGACCCATCTGGTTTGATAATCTGCACTGCACTGGAAAAGAAAAGACGCTGGCTCAGTGTCCTTCTAATGGGATCGGTGTTTCAGACTGCAAACACACTGAAGATGTCGGTGTCGTTTGTAGCGACAAGAGGATTCCAGGATTCAAGTTTATCAACACTCTGCCCAACCACGTAGAGGTAAACATGATCCTTCTTATGAACTCAAGCCTTTTTTTAGCCTTTGACTTTTTTTTTAAGACTTATTTGACTTTGACTCATTTCTCTGGCTAATGTTTGGCAGCACTCAAAGGGACTGTCTGTTCTCCCTCTCTTGGCCTGAGAGTGGACCGCGTGTTTTTAGTTTGGTTTGTAGATCTTATGCTGCAGCAACAAGGAATCAAGGTTATCAAAGTTAACGAAAAAACTAACCATATAACAAAGACAAGACGTGAAAAGATACTTGATTGACTGAAATAAGGATAAAAATTATGAATAATTTTACTTTTTGTCTTTGTCATTCTATCTCATACATAAACTACTTTACGTTGATATGAAAAGTTTTTGTTTTCATCCCGTTTCACCTTAAGTTGGTGCACACAATCAAGCACTCGTCCACGTTTTGTCTCCAAGCAGAGCATTAATGGCAGCAAAAGTTAGGAAAAAGTGGTAGAGTCCCATTTAGTGTTACTTAAATTAACCCCTTAACACCTAGGCCCTTAAATGCCTGCCTGGACTATTTGCTTATTTTCACCATAAAACAGTTAAAAATGTTCTGTGAGTCAAGGCTTGGACCCATTTTTTTCTGGAATACTTTAAACTTTCAATATCTGTTGTCATTTCCAATTTACTGCTTGTTATGTGAGAGAAAAACACTTTAAACTGAAGAAATACACAAACAGAGATTTGGATGTTAGAGGTTTAGTGAAGAAAAAACATAAAAAAAAAAAAACAATCGAAGAGATTTTACAGGATGAACTGACAATTGGAACATCAACAAACATACATGCAGTAATGTTTATGAGATTTTTTTTCTCTCATTGTGTATAAAAAGAGGTACTGACAGCATCACTGGATCCTCCAGGAACTCAGATCTTTGCACAAAAGTCACTGAAGGATTTTTTTCTCCCCTTCTAGACAGAGAGACTTAATCTAGAAGTAAAGGAGAAAGATATTCAGCTACTCATGCCTATTGTACAGTACAAACAAGGAATGGTACATTATTTATAAGCCTTAAACAACGCTCACACAGCAAGAAAAAGACTGTGACTGTTCCTTTGATAGGAGCAAGTGCCTGGCAACACTGACCCAGAGCTATTTTATTTTATTTTATTTTATGAGGAAGCTTGCTCCTCTGTTCTTCCTCAGTGAACACATTTTTCTAAAAAACATGATGTTTAGAGTTTTTAATGCACAATGCTTTTATGACATTTTAGAATCTCATCCCTGATAGCTACCCAATATAACCAAAAAAGACTGGAACAAAGAAAATTAAGCAATTATCATTTTCCAAAAGTAAAAACTAAACTAAACTGGAAAACCTGCTTTACAATTAATTAAAACTAAACTGAAACTAAAAATAAAAGTCAAACAATATTACAATAAAAACTAGAAAATATGCAAAACTATAATTATTATAATTATAATAATGAATAATTTTAATTAGTTTGTGAAAATGATTTTGTGCAAAGCCGTCTTGCTAATTTATACAAATACTAGGTGTTCCGATATCATTTCTCCCTCCTGATACTGATTCTGATACTTGTGCTGTGGGTGTCGGCTGATACTAAGTGCTGATACCAGTATTTTATAAAAAATAAGAATAAGAAAAATAAGAATAGATACAGGAAATTAAAGCCGTTTATTTTAACATTTAGTTTTAAATATAACAGTATTGCAGTATCCAGCGTGATGTATTGCTACACTGCCGACTTGATTGTGCTAGTTAGCTTAGCTCCAAGTCCTGCATCAAACAGTGTGTCCGTTGAGTCTGTGTCATGTGATCAAACAGGCTGCAGGTTTCAACACAGCGTTACTGTTTTAAGAGCAGTTAAGAAGACTGTGCCAGAGTGTAACAGAGCTAAACATTAGATTTCCAATTTGAAGAATTGTGTGGTATCGGATCGGTGCCTGGACTCCAGTAGTCGCTGATACCAATCAGAGCAATTTCAGATACTGGTGTTGGTATCGGAACAACTCTACATACAAATATGGCAAAACCAGGCAACAACACTGGAAACTACACTACTCCTTTACTCTTTTAGTCAATACCTTAGTGAAAGCTGCTCTCATGGATTCTGCTCCTCAGATTTCCCTCCTCTCTCCTCGATCCTCTCTGAGGTGACAGACCCTGAACTACTCTTAGTTTTAGGCCTGAATGAATATTATTTGAGAGCTTTAGGGTGTAGGGCCTGTGTTCTCACACTCACATTGTGTTGAAAACACATCACAATTCAGAGCTGTTTGGATTGTTTTTTCTCTGTTTAAGACAACAGTGGCAACAAACTCTGACTCTGCGGCCGCTGCACCACACCCCAATGTGGACAAAGGACCAGGGCTGGCTCTGTCTGCTTTCCACCTTATTCTAAAAATACATTTCATTCTTTTTTCCTCCTGTGTTATGACTCATTGAGTTGTAAATACTGTTTCCTGCAACATGACTAACTTTTTTAAAGACAGTGTTGTGTAATTTAGACAACAGTGCCTGTATCTGTTCATATACATAAGTACAACTGTCTTTCTCAATCCTTTCAAGAGGTTCAAGAAAAGTATTGATGCTCATCATTATCAAGTTCGGGTGGCTAAAGAACAGCAATGATATCCATGTGAAGGAACAATTTAAAGTTTAGACTGTTGTCAATACCTTGATTTTTCCATAACAGAAAATGAATGAAACGTCTTTTTAATGTTCTTATTTTGAATCAGAGAAGGTGCACTGGCTGAGCTAATCTGAATGATTATACAAAATATACATTTATTCATAACTTTGTGACCTTCAAAACCACATTTTTCAAACCTCACACCCTCCAATCTAGTCAAAGTCAAGATATCCCAAAGCATCAGCAAAGTTTCTCTGTTACACTGCAAAAACTGAAATCTAAGCAAGTCAGTATGTCTTATTTTTAGTAAAATTGTCTTATTTATTTTTTATTTGAGCCATATTCACCAGACCAGGTCATAAAATGTCTTATTCAAAGTTTTTTAAAGACAAAAATGAGGTCTGAATTGCGTTTAAGAAGTAAAAAATTTTGCAAATGCTATAAGAAATATTAGCTTGTGAAGTTTCAAGAAATTAGAAAGATGCCTTAATATAAGAAACTTATTGACTTGCTACAAGCAAATGAGACCTCATTTTTGTCTTTAAAAAACTTAAAATAATACATTTTTATGACCTGGTCTGGTGAATGTGGCTCAAATTAAGAAAAATAAGAGAATTTTTACTAAAAATAAGACACAACAACCTGCTTAGATTTCAGTTTTTGCAGTGTAGACTTGACAAACTTGCAGGCTTACAGGCTAAAAAGAGCTCATACTGATCCTTAAACAATAGATATGTATTCTGTAAGTATGCTTTAGTGGCGCACTATTTTTAAGACATTTCTTTCACATCAGGCAGCATAAATGAAGTTACTATTAGTCATTTTGATCATAACTGTCAGAGCTTCCTGGTCTGACTCTTGAAAGAAAACTCAGCTGATCATCCATCTTTCCTCCTGCTTATAAGCTCCAAACTGTCACCCCGAGCTGGGTGTTCTCTTTCCACTCAGCGTGCCGGCCCCAAGAACCCACATTCCAATGTTATGAGCTAACGCAAACCACATCTAACTCACCGTCTCACTGATCTGCTCCTCTGCTTCTTTGTGAAGTCAGAAAAATGAGAAAACATCCATACATAAAAACGAGAGGATAGCTCACATGGGTTTCTCTTTTTTTCTGTAACAGGGAAAAACTTGGGATTGTGGTTCAATCTAAAAAAACACCAAAATCACAGTCCCTGAGTTTTTTTTTAGGAGTACTCCAGGGCTTCAGTTGCCAAAACCTATATTGTTTCAGTTGCATGTAGTTAAATTACTGGGTTACAGAATCAGACAGTCGCCTGTTTCATATTGAAAACTCCCAACAGGAAGATTTCTCAACTCCATCATGAAGGCTAATAGATGTAGCCGACCCGTGCAGAGGTTTACAGGGGCAGATTATGGTAAGGAATGCCTCTGTGTCTGGGAGCTGGGACAGTAGCTGACAGGGAAAAACCTGACTCAGCTTTTCTGCTCACAAAAAGAAGTCATGTGGCCTCTGAGCGTGGGGAAAACTGCCAGCCGCGGTGCCTCCCTAGGCCTTACATCATCGTCCCACAGGGGTAATCAAGTGATGCACATAAGCACTTTCTCTGGTTTATTGGAAGCTTTAACAGCAATTTTCTACAGGATGATTAGTAGGCTTTGAAAAGGAGGTTAGCATTTAGAGGCACAACTTCCCTTTCTGCCACAGTAAAGCGGCGAGCCAGCCACCAACGGTAGAAATACTCAGAGAGTTGAGGCCAAATGTGAAGGTCTGCACTCACATGTTACTGACCTTTGACCCCTGTGGTCAGGTCCTAGTGAGTGAATGCTTGTGTCTTCACAAGTTGAAAAAATGGGAGCATTGTTCTCCCTTTTTTCTAGCTTTAACTTGTAGAGCAGTGATTCCCAACATGTGGCCCGTGGTCCCTTGGTGGGCCGCGAAGGTATTGCAAATGGGCCGACAAGTCACTTTCAAAATAGTATCATTTTTTGTTTGTTTGTGTGGGAGTGTTACTATATGAAGACACAGATATACAAATAATGTTTAAAATGTTAAACTCAGTTGTGTTCCAAAGGATATTTTAAGGAGGTTGAAATGTTCACGTATAGACAACTCCTTTCAAAAGGCCCAATTAGAGCCCAGTGTGTAACAATGACCTTAAATGTAATAACTACCTGGAATGTAATTTAAACAATGTAATAAAACCTGAAATGTATTAACTTGTCAAAAATGCATAAAAAGTGCTGAGCCTGAAATGTAATTTAAAAAGATGTAGCTGCACCCGAAATGTGGTAACTGACCCAAAATGTAAGAGGTTGTTAAACCTGGGTAAAAAAATAAAGTTATCATGTTTTGAGCTCAGCATCTGGTACATTATTGACTAGTTATTACATTTGGGGTTTTATTAAACTCTACTATTACATTTCTATGGAGGACCAAAAGTGCCAAAATATAAAAATGAATAATTAAAAAAAGGAAAACAAAAACGTATAAAAGAAATATAATTCAAAAATGAAATACAAAAATGTATATCAGGCACACCCAGTCAAAATCTGCACTTACATGTCAATCAACCAATAGGCAAGTAGTTCAACACATTAAGGACCGCCCCCTCGTTTGAATAACATTTCCTTCTGCATTTCATATTGACATAGTCTGCTGCATGAAATAAATGAAAATGAGAGCAGAGCACTTTTATTTATTAATTGATATTTAATTCTATTTATATATTCATTTTTGTTTTCATTTCCACATTTATTTTTCTATTTATTTTTAATTTTTGAGTCTCGTTTTTAAATTTTTGTATTCATTTATACTTTATTTAATTTATTTCTGCATATGTCTTTTTAGTTTTGCTGTTATTTCCATTTATATTAATTTTTGCATTTAATTTCTAAATTATATTTTTCATATTTTTTCTTATTTTCACTTTTATTTATTTATTTTATTTTTGATCCTCCATATATTTCAGGCTTAACACTTTTGTTACAGTATCAATCAGTTGTTATATTTGGGTTTTTGTTACAGTGTTATTATTATATTTCAAGCCATTGTGACAAATCAGGCTCAAACATGCATTACAGAGCCTCAGTATTTCCAGGGTCAAGAGTGGGTCGCAAACATTTTTTAGACTTAAAAATGGGCCCTGAGCTGAAAAAAGGTTAGGAACCACTGTTGTAGAGGATAAACATCTTGCACCATGTGTTTTCCCCTCCGTGGTCATGCCTGTGGATTTCACTGACTGGATAAGAAGCATTGTGTCACAGTCAGCTGCAAAGTAAACAAGACATAATGACAGCCAGGGCTCAGCTCTGTGTCCCTGGATCTTTGGCATTTCTCTGCTGGATGCTCATACATTCCAGCTTTAACGTGAGTTTAGTCTCCAGCTTCTGGTTTGTACAGAGAATTACAGAGGTCAGACCTGTGATCACATGGATCCATGACATTCCCAGTCTGACCACATCTAACTATAGTTATGAAACTCTGGGATACATGAAGTGCAGCTGTGCAGTAGAGTAAGATTCTCTGAGGTCTAAGATGCAGCCAGATTTATTCTGAAAATCTGAACAGTGGTCCAGTTATATTTCTCAATGTGAGTTTTTTCAAGTCAACACTGAGGGAGAGACTGAAACAGCATTAACGTACTTCTGAGCAGCAGCCTGTAGAAGAGGGAATAATCTTGGTGATTTGACCTATAGAGCAAAGTCATATAGTGTGCATAGAATCTGCACAAACAAACGGCAACCAGCGCTTTACACCCGGCCCAGGAATGTTACTGAAAAGTAACCTAGAAAGGAGGAAAAGCTATGTGAATATTTATTTACTTTTGAAATCTGTCTTCTGAAGTATCTTGTGCCACAGCCTGAATTCAGTCAAAAATAACCACAAACTGGGTCATGAATAGACGCACTTGTTGCCCTCTCCTCTTCAGTTGACGTTGGGTTAGTAACTCCTCCAACATGGTACTTCTGAGGTTTCAAAGTAGAAATATTTCTCTGACTGTTCAAGAAGCTTGTATGCTTTGTGTTGTGGTGACGCCTCAGATTATTTTCTTAAGCAGCAGAGACAGTTTGTTTTCAAATGAAGCATACAGGTACAACATTTTTAAAAGTCGTCTCTGTAAATACAGACTCTGTCCATTCTTCATTAAAGCTCTTTGAGAGAGACATTTCCTAGATTTGAAATCTATCAAGAAGGGCTTTCTCCTGTCAGTGTTCTCCACAACTTACATCACTACATCTCACTGCTGTTTGTTAATTTTGGAGGAAAAGAAGAAAAAGTTTTTTTGTTTTTTTTCCCATACGGATGACTTGTGGGCTGCACAGTGGTCTACTGGTCCCTGTGGTGCTGTTGCCCCACAGGATGTTTTTTTAAAGAGGTGTAAAACATTTCTTCTTTGTTTCTGGAGTGCCACCAATGGAAAACCCTGGCAAAATCATTTGTCAATACTTTTCTTGAGGTAAAAAAAAAAAAAAAAAAAAATCAACCATGGTCTTAGTTTTTTTCTGGAGGTCTCAGCCTGAATGAGTCAAATCATAGGCAAACATCTGAGGTCAGATTCTGAGGCCCTCTAAGGGGTGAAATGCAAAAATATTGTAGCATTTCAGCCTCCTGTTTACACGGAATCAGTGTTTTGGCCGAACTAAAACACACACTTTTGAATACCGTTTCCACTGTTTCCTTGTAAACAAGAAGCCAGAGTTTTCGCTGAAAACGCTTATGTCATGCTCAGCTTGCACATTAAACCTCCACTGTGCGAACCAAAAAAACCAACAACATAGATCTACTGTTTCGTTCTTGTGCTGCTGAATCCACAGGCTACCTTCTAACAAAATGTGCATTTATTGCACTTTTTCTGCAATCAGAGAAAAAGTTTTTAGCATAAACTCCAGAGCTCACCTCTTTCTACAATTATATCACCATCTACAGGCCTGACATGTATACTACAGAGTCTTAAAAGTGCCATGTTACATTTTTGAAAACAGTTAAAAGTAATCTGATGCAGAAGTCTGATGTCCCAAAGTCATGAATGTAGCTGTTTTTCCCGAAAAAAACACTGGGATCATGAAAATCCCTCTTTTTCGTCGCATTCCTCAGCGAGCTGTTTCAGCGTCTGCATTTGAATATGCAAATGAGGTTGAGCTCTCCCCGCCTTTCTCAGGAAGTGCTTATGGCTTTCTGAGACAATATAACAGTGACGGTGCACAATCAGTTATATCCGCATCCAAGTTCAGATTAAATCTCAACTGAGTCTTGACTCCTGAACAGTCATTTTTATCTCAAGAACACAGAAGACTGGCTTATTTCTGCTGTGCAGCTGATATCTAGTGCACACGAGGAGGTTTGTCTATATTTGATATAGACTGTGTAGTTCCTCAGAGGAAGCTACAGGAGGCAGGAGGATGAGGCGGAGCAACTGGCAGAAGTGGTTGCGTCACTTCGTTCTGGTGTGTGCGTCTCCGGTGGTGACATGTATACCAGCTTGATTTCTAAACAGCTGCTTAAGGAGAGATTTTTAGAAAAAGGGAGCTAGTGAAGAGAGGAGAAGATGGGTTTTTTCAATATTTGGGGGTGTTAAAGACACGCCTGGGGACCCATATTCGTTGGTAAACCATATAAAAGTGGATTTTGCGTAATAGGGTACCTTTAAGTCCCTCTGTTTAAACGCTGTTTTATTTTTTCAGTGCATTTTTGCATTTTAGGGTGAAACACTGTGAAGCGTTGTCGTGTAAACAGGCCTTACTCCTCACCTTGACTACTGTTGGAGAACTTGTTCATGAAGATCACAAACAGAATCTTTGAAAAGGAGAAAACCTGATGGTGACCCAAGGCTCTGAGAGCAGGTCTGACCCCGTACTCCTGCAGAACCCTCCACAAGTTTCCAAAGAACACACATTTAGTTTTCAAAACTCAAGTAGACAAGATGAACAACTCCCAAAAGTTCTGCAAGACCAGAGAGCTACTCCACCGTTCTACAGCCAGGATGAAATCAAAATCCTCCTGTCTATGGTTCAACAGTCGGTCTTTTCTTTCTTTAACCTCCAAAACAACTCAAAGCCAGCTTACACAACCTTCCCATGGCTCATTGGGGTAGATCACGTTAACAGATAACAGATGCCTTTGGGACACATTCCATGATGCATTGCTCTGTCTACATCTGCCTCTGCTTCTGACAAATCTTTGGTTATCATGCTGGAACAGGTATCACATCACTCTAAGCAGCAGTAAACCTTTATCTCTGTTTTCTCTTTGCGTTTATCTTCTCCATTTGCAAAGCTATTTATTTTGCAGCTGCAGCTCTCCTGTCTTTTTTCTGAAATTTTCTCTCTGATGTTTTATATCTCACCCAGACGAAGACAAGAGGCTCTGGAGTCAACCCACAGAGTTTCCAGGCTGTAGTTTTTCCTTCCTTTGAGGTTTAAATGCAAAATCACTAATTATATAAACAATACAATGAATCCCTCCAAACCCTCCAAATCGTCAATTTCTGTTTTCAAAGGTAAAACATTCCTACGATGCTTCGCCAGCACATGTTTGGCTCCAGGAGTTTCTGAAACGAAGTGAAATATCAGTCTTCTGTTACCAAGCGTGTGAAACATTTTGTCTTCATTTTTGATGCTTTTTCAGTGATGTGCAAAACAGATTTGTCAAACTTTATGAGCAGCGCTGTTGAAAAGGAATGCCATTTGTCTGCTGAGCTCTCAGCTCTTCTCACAGCTGCTTTTTCCACTTCCACTTTCACAACAAGCACCAGGTGTCACTGTTTGTCCAGACAGTTTGTTTGCAGATTTTAAACTCAACATTAGAGTTTAATGTTGTCATTAAAATTAACTGTTTGGTGGCACCATCTTAACTCTCAGTAAACCAAGCTTGAAACGGAGCTTTGAAACTCATCACACTGTCACAGGTTGTCACAGTGACTGACTAATCAATGGTCTATCACAACATGTGACATTGTCATAAAGCTCCATGCTTCAAAATTTTACATGAACATGGCTAAAAAATCATGTTGAGGCACCAGTGTACAACTCTCTCTGGAGCAGGGTTACTAGAAACAGTGTGAAGTTTCACCAAGTGTGGTTGTGGTTGAGCCCAAACAGGCTTCTTGTTATGGCTCTTTCCTTGTAATCATTTATCACCCAAGTATCGAACAGGCCATCCAATCTTTTTAAAATCATTTTTTTACCTTTAAAGAGTTAGATAAAATGCCTTGAAAGCTCATCTTCTCTTGTTTCAGGAACCATCTGAATTTTTCTCATGCATAAAGTTGAGGAGTTTCGGTAATGTCAATAGTTTGCATCAATTGTTGCTCATGATTGGAACATCATTGCATGTATATTCCAATGCAGTACCGTAGTACCTTAAATCGTGCTGTGAAGCTCGTATTTTCTTCTCCAAAGGAGCCATTTGAATTTTCTTACTGGCCAAAAAAAGGTTAAGGAGTTACAGATGTAAAGAGTTTGTAAATTAGATGTACAAATGTCCAGATGGGTTTCACAGCATCAAACCTCAGGCCGTCAGGATTCTCTTATCCTCCCGCAGGCTAAGTGTAGTTTATTTATCTTGTTTATTTATTTTAAATAGGTCTTTTGGTGACCAACCGATCTCAGTGTGCAACTGACTTTGTGTGTTGATTATAGAGAGTTGGAGACGCTATCCTTTGTGACAACAGTAGCCGCCATAACACAGAGAAAAAATGATACAATATATGCAGGATACCTCATTTACCTGCAGGAGGTCAGGTGTACGGCTCTTGAATTTCTCTCACTAGGTGTTGCAGGTGCTCACAGGGCTGTTTTTTCCCTCTATGGTGTATTTGTATATGATCTGTTAGCCATTCTATTAACTACGGTCAGTGGTAGTGAGCATGCGCAGCAGCTGACACTGAGCCACACAGGAGGAGACAAGTTTGGATGTTATGTGTAAACCATAGACAGTCTATGGTGTAAACAAAGAAACCAAACTCATCCAAAATTCCTGCATCCTTCACCTGTAAGTGAAAACAATTGATGTCATTTAGATAAAGTGTGATTTTTGTGTGGCTGTTAAAACCTTATTTCAAGATTTTGCCTTTTTGTAAGACTCTAAGTTTGAGTATTGTTAATAAATGGCTTAATAATAGCACATAATAGTCATAATTTCAAAACTCCTGTCAACTTTTAACATTTTTTTCGACAAAAACATGGTGGGCCACTGGTGGGTTTCTCTCGCACCAGCAAGTCACCTGGGGGAAACCCTGAACCTGGTTCTGACTTTTGCATCAAGTCTAGTCTGATCTGTTTTGCAAAAGTCTACACACGGAGCCTGACGTGCCCCTTCTACCAAATTTACTACAAGCCCTGTGATTGGTCTGCTGAGTGGGTTCGTGTGTCCTGTTTTCACAACATTTATTTCAGTCACTAGACTAACAGCACAATTGTCCTCCTAATTTGCATCCCTGTTGCTCCTCCTTGTGTACTTATGGTATCAATGATTGTGTCATTGTAAACCTGTGAGATGAAAGAAGGGAGGTGTATTACTCTTATGGCCCTTTTCCACTGAGTCACCTTGGCCCTACTCTGCTTGGCTCTGCTTGGCTCTACTCGCCTCTACTCGGTTTGTGTTGTGTTTCCACTAGCGCGGTACTACGCGCCAGACGCTAGTTTTTAGTACCTACTCTACCTTGGTTCCAAGCGAGTAAAGCCGATACTAAAAGGTGACGTCGACGAACTGCCGGTCACTCATTGGTCAGAGAACATTGTCTCCGAAGCTTCTGACTCTGTACAAATCACTTACAAGAGGCAAAGGAATAAGTCAGCGACATGTTTTTAATGACATTTAAACCCGACGGCACAGAACCAGACTGAATGAAGACAAAATACAGCCCTAAAATGCACCTTCATGATTCCTAAATAAGTTTAGAGTCCTTTTTAACGATAAAGAAATGAACAGCAAAGATAGTTCGGTTTAAAGAGTCTTTTCGATTAAATCAAAGTTTGTAGGCGCAGGAGCGATCTGTCTGCCACGAGAGTCTTTAAGCACCAATCAGTCCATTAATCCACATGGATCCACAAAGGAAAAACAGTTCAAAGAAGAATGATTGATCAACAAAAAATGTCTGGTATACCCGGCCCAAAAATAAAAAATTAAAGTGATCTCACTGGATCCAGGGAAGAGTTAATGTCAGGAAGCAGCTCCTTCGTTTTCCTCCGCGTGCAGCAGCACAAGGCTTTTGTTTACCTCCGTTGTCATGACGCCCGACATTGAGCCGCTGTATTACTTTAATGAAATCTTTTGAAAGTTTTTTTTTTCCTTTAAAGACCACGGTGGCACATATGTTAGTACACAATTATGTTTGTGTTGCGTTATAGATGACATGCACGCACTTCTGCGCAGCACTTTAGCGCAGCTGTGTGATAAGATCCACGCCCACCGTGAGTCTGTAGTCGGGCTAGTGGAAAAGCTCACCAAACCGAGTAGAGTAGAGTAGAGTAGAGTAGAGTCGAGCCGAGCCAAGCAGGGCTGGAATCGTATAGTGGAAAAGCGCCATTAGTGGTGCTTTGGGTTCCGAAGGCTCTTGAGGGCCAAGTGGTAGGCCAGGTAATACACAGCTGTGTTGTCATGAGCTTCAGTGTAAAGAGCCTGGGTTCATTACATGTGGCTTTGCTGTAATTCCAAAGTCTTCTGAGTTATGTGTACATTTACATTTTTTGTCAAGGTCACATACCAAACCAATTCTATCTTGTCTGCGCATGGGCTACTTTTCAAACTAAAACTGTTCATTCTGCAGAAACTCAACAACTCTTACAGTTAGTGTTTGTGGATGAATGTTTTTATTATGATGTGAGAATGTGGGAGTTCAAAAAACGCATCAGAGCACAGAAGATTAGATTAAAGATTGTTGCATAAGTATCTCAGAATGCAGAGTAAGAAATGTTTGTGGATCAAAAACGTCTGAGTATAAAAATCACGTCTGATAAAATCCAGATCCTGATCTTGGCGTATTAACTTCCTGACATAGTTTTCTCATATCACCTCCAAATGGAGAACATTTTCCTTGATCCGAAGCAGAGTTTGCTGTTTTTTACGCAGACATTACACTGCAGAAAACTGAGCACTTATCATCTGGTATGAAGAGACACCTGAGGGGCAGGTGAGATTTGATGTCATCAGTTTGTAATGATGGAACAAGGAGGTTTGAGCAGTTAGAGACTGTTTTTTATTGAAATCAATTATTTTCACGAAATCAAATGTGGCCCTGTTTGAACCCCCCCCCCCCTGCTGTTTGGGTTGTGCTTTAATGGGCGGGATTGACGGGATGGGCTTTTGTACCTGTCTTAGAAATCAACAAGTATTTCCTATTTACTTCAAACATATTGTCCCCATCATACCGTCCAGATGAGGGAATGAGAAAAAACACCATAGCTGTGGGGACACATTTCTATCTGTGTGCTGTGTGTTGTACTCACGTGTGTGTAGAAAACTGTCAGCCTCTTTTCTAAGTCTAAATGACCAGCGAGTGACACGTTTTTCTGGCTGCACCAAAGAGATTCTTGAGCTCTTACTCACTCTTCTTCATGTCTCTATTCCCCATCTGTTTTACCATTAACCACTCAACTTTGTGCAACATCTGCTTGCATCAGTCAGTAATAAAATGATTGTGTAATGGGTTTTTAAGTAGGAATGGTACTCTGTAACAAAAATCCCAGATTTCTATAAACACTATCTGCTTAGATTTATCTTTATTTATGTCTACAACAACAGCAGCTGGTGGAATAATCAGTGAAGAGGAAAGGTGGGATTTCTTCTGCTGATTTTCAGTAAGACACTACCTACTCTAACACGGCTGCAGGCACATTAAAATATTTTCAGAGAATGACAAAAGTGAAGCACGTGTCTTAGTTTGCTCCTCTTTTTTAGAGATGATTTCTCCTGGTAGTAACTTTTATCAGAAACACGTGCTCTTGGCTTCTTTCTCCCTCCCTGCAGTGAAATGTGAACTAACGTGAACCCAAATGTGAAGAGTTACGAACCGAAGCTTGGGAACTTTGCACCTTGAGCCTTTTGCATTCACCCCTTTCTAGAAACTTCTGCTCATGATGTGCTCATGCTGTGATGCTAAAACAAACCTGCCTGAAGACTTCAGTGCAGAAAAAAGTTTGAAGAAGGTTAAATGTATTATTTTTGAAATTAGCTGATCTGACTGACGAATAAGATTCTTTCTTTCCACAAACTTAAACTGATAATGATGTTGATTTTCTCCAAATATTGCCTTCAATATCCCTAAATGTTTTTTCTACTCCTAAAGGAACAGATATTTTCAGAGAGCTGTGTAAAGAAAACCATATTTTTCTGAGTATAAGACGATGTTTTTACCCAAGAACTCTCTTTCAAAAAAAGTGGTCGTCTTATTTTCAGGGCTTAAGCTTTGAACAGCCACGCTCCCCTTCTGTAGCTCTCTTTCTCTTTCACTCTCTTATTCCTCACTTCACAAAACCTCCCTAAAAATGACATGAAACATACAAAATGGCAGAGAGGAAGGGGAGGAACTAGGAGCGCTTAAAAAGGTTTTTTTTCTGCGTTTCTTGAGTTGGTTCCCCATTGTTTTTTTTCGACTCTCTACTCGCTTCACAGTGTGTGCTTGTCTATGTGTGTGTGTGCTCACGTGTTTGTATCAGGGGCTGTAAGGGACATTTTCAGAATTGCTTCGTCTGTATGCATCGGGGCTGAACTCTGCTGTGCATGATTCAGAGAGCAGAAGAGATTTGTGAACACGCGACCATATAGAGACAGAAATGACATCCTGTCATGCAAATAAGACAAATAACATAAGGCTATTTAGACTGTAAAAAAATAAGGTATAGACCTGATCTATGATAGAGGTAACCCACTGATTCATTTCTTCACCCACTGTGACGTTGGGTGCACTACATAGTCGATCTTGTCTTGTCATTTTTTTTTTTTTTCATTGTGATATGACCTGCACTATGACTCCAAGCCATAAACAACAGACTACCTTTGTTTTATGTTGTTTTTAATCTATTTTTATGACAATTTTCAAAGAAATTGTCCTTCGTGATAAAAGAAAAAGTCATCAAATAGCCTTTTTCTCCAAAAATCTGTCTTTGAGAAAGTCTTATATTTTGGATTTTCTTATATTTCAACATGGTGCGTTACCAGATGAAAGTTTATTGAAATTACATTAAAATTTTGACCTTTTCTGTTACAGTGCTTAACAAATTTATCCAACCAGTTCTCCATAAGAATAAGAAAACTATCCAGCATCAGGAAGTGTTTTAATGTAGACTCTCATTTTGTCACTGAGCCAATGAGCCATCAAACAAAGATGAGCTGCTTAAATTCTGCACCAGAAGTATCAGAAATTCAAAGCATCATTATGGAATACTGGTGGAGAGTCTGCCACCAGTATAAAAGCTGTGACCAAACAGAGGTATTTTAGCAAACATTGATTTATGTACTCTCTTATTATTAATTTTGAGTTCTCAAAATACTGCATCTTTTTGAAGCTCTAAATGCTTTTATTTGTTATTTTTGAAAAATGAATGTAATTATCTGTAGAATAAACACACATGTTCATTTTACTCCAACAAAAACCTTTCAAATTTTTATCAGAGAATCTAAAAAATTTGGTCTGTTAATTTTCACCAGAGCTTTGTGTCTCACTGTGGATTTTGTTTTGGTTTTTTTTGGATAGTCTCCCTAGAGACAGAGCTCCAATTTCTGCTCTCTACTTTACCTCACTGAGCACCGAACAGGAGGACACAGTTAGCGGCTGACTGAAACAGTAGCAGCAGAAAAAAAAAGCCAGATGTTTTTTCTCGTGGCTCAGAGGGGAGTGAATGTTGAACTGAAATGAGTCGAAACATGATACAGAAAAGTTTCAGTGTCAGTCTGCTTCAACTGGATGTGCAGATTAGTGCAACTGCTTTATTCAATAAGGTGACGTTTTGTTGTTGAAGAGTTGAGAGAGTTGAACTTAAATGTTGTGTGTAATTGAATGAACTCAGGTTAAGATTGACAACTGTGTATTTCAGTCAGTCATCTCATGTTACACTAATCAGACTTTGTTTCAAAAGGCTTAATAGAGGAAACTTTGAGGGTGAATCACAGCAGACGTGAAAGAAGCGTTGTAGTAGTTTCCTGAGCTGCATCGATCCTAGAAGTCGTCTGAGTGAATCATCGCTGACTTGCAGCACATGGAGGCCCCTTCACCTCTGCTGAACCACACTTCCATTAATGACTTTCCCATCTGCACAGCATTTCCTCTAAGACAAACAAAGACTCAGGAAAAGTCTGCATGGGGTTTATTGAAGCAAGACACGTGCACTTTTTTCTACTGAAAGTTTGAGGAGTTCTTTTAAAAAGCTAAGTTACATAAAAGTAAACCCTTTACACAAATATACTGAGCAGTGTGTGCAAAATCAATCAACGCAGTAGTGAAGCTGTAGTCTGCTTTTTAGTCTTCAACAGACGTGTGGTGAACTTTTGGTTGTGAAATATGACACTGATGCAGGTCGTACTCAAAACTACACTGCTATGAGTGACTGCAGGAGTCAGGAGAGTTGTATTAACACTAGAGCCCAACCGATTAATCAGGCCAGTTACAGTGTGCCACAGATTAATCGACATCTGCCATTATGTAGCTGATAGATAAACTTTTTTTTCTGTGTAGAGATCATGTCGTTCCTGCTCCTGTGTGTCTGTGTCTGGCTGCATGCTGCACTCTGACAATGATAAATGCTACTGTTAATTCACACGTCCACCATTACCTGATATAAGACTATAATATGGTGGTCTAACATCGTGAAAGTTGCTTTTTTGCAAAAAAAACAGAGATAAATGCTCCTGTCAATACACACGTCCACTATTTTCTAATAACAGACTATAAGCCTTTTAACATTGCTGTGTCAAACCCAAAATCCTATTGTGGGTATTATAAGAATTTGTGTTCATATACAGTATATATCCTGTGTATATCAATGTTCTTATTTCATGTATTAGCAGATATGTGGGGTATCGTTCGATACTGGCTTTCTTTTGCCCCAAGTATCAGCATCAGCATCGGCCCAAAAAATCCAATGTCGGTCGGGCTCTAATTAGCACCCATGTCTAAATGCTAATGCCACTTTTATACAGTAAGAAATAAATATGTTCACATCCTGGTTCAAAGAAACGCTCTGAAAGCTTGTTCTTTATTTGTACACAGTGTGGTGTAGAGCTGAGAAATAAATCAGAAATATATCACAATGTACTCCTCAAAAAACAGTCAGTGTTAAGTGTTACTGAACCTTTATGGCAGCAAATGCAGAGATAGTTAGAGACATCTCTTAGTTACAGATCAGGACTGAGATACATATTTTCTGATTGATCCATAACCTCATGTGATCATCCAGGGTTGAAGGTCTCCCTCCCTGTGTTCATGAACTAAAAAGATACATTTAATTATTCACCAGCAGCAAACCAAAAATGCCGCATGTTATCATCCTTAAATCATGTTTAACAAAGCATGTACCAGAGCGTTGGCCTGAATTTAGAAAAATAAGTTTGAAAAAGGCCACTATTTTACTGAACAATGTCAATCAAGCTGGATCAATTATTTATGTTTTTATTTATTTATTCATTTATTTTTGATAAGTTGAGTATCGAGTTATCATTTCCATTCTAACTTTAGGCCGTTATTATCCTCTTTGTTTATTTATGTATTCACCGTTATATTTCACTGCATTACTTGCTTTACTTTTTTTTTTTTTAACTCCTTCTTACCTCTGGTCCTCATGGTCCTCATGGTCTCTTCATGGGGTCTTGTTCTGCCTGGGACTTGTTTGTTATGTATTCTTCATTTCAATGTTGTTTCCTTTATTCTGACTCACTGTTTGTTTGCTGATTTTATTGTGGAGCTCAGCTGTAAAGCACTTAGTGAACTATTGTTTTTAAAGGTAAAGGTTAAATGTAAAATACAAATTTGAGAAATATCTGATTGATATATTGATTTAACCTCATTCATGGGACTTTTTGCTCCTGGACCTCAGCACACAGCATCTGCACATTAAGGCAGGAAACATAAAAAGTAAAATACACTATAAGTGAATATTCATTATGGATTTCCCAAAGCCAAAAGAAGCCACAGCATAAGAATGAAAGAGCCACAGGTCGAAGGTCGAAGGTCCAAAGCTGCTCTCATCTGCTGTGGGTTATGACCAAAATTAGAAGCATCTGGAGAAACATTTTCTCTTCTTTTGTCTTTTGGACAAGAAACCCATGTTGACCCTCGAGAACTATTTGATACCATCACCTTAAAAATGTGAACTAGTATTGAAAGAATTAAAAATGACATGTTGGGGTTAAATTTCAGCAGTAAAGTAAAGTTTAAAGCATCACACACACAGAGCTGTTCAGTCTCATCAGTCTCATGTTACATAATACAGGAAATGCTGTGTACCATTTGTTTACATTCCATCTGACTACAGAGGACTATAACCCCAAATGTATCCTCTGCTTCTACAATTTAAGGTTTTTCTGTTTTCTGCTTCTTTCTTCCACAGAATCTTGATATTCAAGTTGAAGACGTGCGCATACGAGCCATCCTGTCCTCGTATCGTAAGCGAATCCCTGTGACCGAGGGTTACGTGGAGGTCAAAGATGGCGGGAAATGGAAGCAGATCTGTAACAACGATTGGACGGAGCTCAGTAGCAGAGTCATCTGTGGCATGTTTGGCTTCCCCGGAGAGAGGAAGTACAACGCTCGAGTCTACAAGTGAGTGTTCAATAACTCCTCCTGCGTGTTTGCACCGCAATTTCAGTTCAGCGTGGTTTGATCAGTGCATCACCTACGACTGTGAGGAAGAGTAATGGAGCACAGATTCACAGAAATCCTCTTCATATCTGCTTCTAACATTAGTTAAATTATATTTTCTTTTAATTTAGTTGTTTTCATGTTATGTGTACAGGACTGAGGAAACAGAGATTTGTGCTGAGGTGGGGGCATGTGTCATTCAATTTAAACAGAATGGGTGTTTCTCACTGATGCAATAATGTCATCAAGATTTCAAAATCCTCTATTTTGAACTATGCTTTTCAAAGTCAATATAATAACATAAATTCACTGTCTGGCAGCATAATTCTTGGCACATATTCATGCAAGAAATACTAATAAGTGCACTGCAAAAACTGAAGTGTAAAAAAGTTTCCATGTCATATTTTTATAGTAAAAAAAAAAGTCTTTTGAGACTGAATTTGAGCTACAATCACCTGAAAATTGACTCATTTCAAGATATTCAAAGACAAAAAAAATGCCTGAAAAGAGTAATAGAGAAAATTTGACCTTAAAGAAGGACGACTCTACCTGTTGTATTTGTTGTTGGAAGGAATTACTCCTTCATTTTTATTTTTTTATCCATTCAGAGTCTATTTGGTCTCTCCAAACAATCCAGCTGTCATATCTGTCTTTGATTATCTTGAAATAAAATGTTTTTCTTGACTAATTGGACCAATATGGCTCATATTCAGTCAAGAATGAGACAATTTTGCTAAAAATAAGACATACACACTTGGCTAGATTTTCAATTTTTGCAGTTTTAATTTTCTCACCATATCAGCAGATTTTATTTTTCTCTTTACACCTAATTTAGGCATAATTTTTGTCTTTTAATATCTTGAAATAAGACATTTTTTGCACTTATCAGCTGATGCAGGGTCTAAAAAGACGCTTCGACTGGTAATACAATAAAACCCACTTTCTTAGATTTTAGTTTTTGCAGTTTTGATATCAGCAGATCCTCAGTATATTTCAGAAAAAAGATGATGAGGACATCTATACTTATATAGCATGCAAGCAAATAATCTTTTTTATGTTTTTGACTACTTTTAGCTGTAGCGTCATGGTAGTAGAGACTTAAAGGAGGATTAAATTATTGAGATAATGCATGAGGTTTAACATCTAAGTTTTTACTGAATTATTTGCTTTTGTGTATTCAGTTATCTTTTTCATACAGAGCAGGTTTTCTAGGTTGTTTAAAGCAAATTAACAAACTCCTTCCTGGCATCCAGGTCTGATGACAGTACCCAGGGTTCATCTGTTGTTACTTAGGAAACATCATTAAAAAGGAAATAAGAGTCAGAGAGAAGTGTGTGTGCTCAGTTTTTGGCTCACGTGCTTGATTCAGTGAGTCCTAAACCATACAAACATGTTTTATATCTTTCTACGAGTTCCCTTCTATAGTGATTATATAAGTCGTGAACTGCTGAGAAGTATTTTATCTCAGTTATTCATGGAAACTTGCAGACAGATGCCTGCAGGTTATTAATGACACTCGATGAAGTATTTCATCCCCTCACACTGACCTTGGATTTAGGATGTTTCCACCGCCAGAGAAACCGCAGCACTGCATGATGGTTTCATAACTTTCCACATACGTGTCAGCCTCCTCCCGCTTCAGTCCGCTGAAACGTGCGCTTGTGCAAGCTGTCACCCTCAGGCTCCTGTAGTTTTATAATCCTCACTCTGCTTCTGTGCTGCTTCTCCTCTTTGGATTCTAGATAGAAAGAGTGGTTAATAAATTATCCTGTGCTTGTTCAAAGCTGTATAAGCAGATCAGTTTGATGGAACTACAGCTTAGACAACACTGAGGTGAAAGTCTGTCATCATCATTTCAGGGAGAATTCAGCTGAACAGAGTGAGGCAGGAAACTTTAAAAATATCGCAGTATATATTCCAGGAAACAATGTCATTTTTCCCCAATATCCTTCAGTCATACTTTAAGAGTGTAGAAAATGTGGATCATCTTTCAACTGTGGGAAAACCTGACTGTAACGCGGACACTGAATCCAGCACGTACACACATAAACCTCATGAACCTTTCAATGAATCCTCACTTCATCCAGCTTGTGTTTTGTAAATATTTTCATCAAAAGGCTCAAATCATCATGTTCTCGTTTGTTTTCAAACTCTCCCTGTATTTCTCAACTTCCACCTCAGCTTGTGGTATCAAATGTTAATTTTTTGTTTCCCCCATTGGTCTTGAATGGCTCTTTACAAATATATTGAAAGCAGAAAACAAAAAAGGTAATTTGGAGCGTTAGATACTACTCAGGCGTAATCATTTTTGTGTACATATGAGTCTGAGGAAGTTCTATTTTTGGTTACAGTGTGAGAATAAATTCAAGTGAGAATATATTGTTGAATCTCAGATATGTGCTCCAAACGTTTATATGCACAGTTAGTGAACGAGGTCATTTTTTGTGCAGATTAGTCCTTTAAAGGCTGTGTTCTTAAACTTTGATCAGCTGCTGAACAGACTAAGTCACTTTTATTGTTGTTTGCAATGAATTGCTTACTCATCATGTTTTGCATCACTCCCATTTATTCTTTTTTGCTTTTTGAGACTCTTGTTTGAACAATTTTAAGATCCGAACTGTTGAAGCTAGAGTATGCAGACTTTTCATAAAAATTAAAATTTAGTTTTTACCGGAATAATACTACTCAGTTGTTGCCTCTGAGCCTCTGTACTTGTGTCTGTGCGTGTCTCAACCCCTTATAGACCCCCTCCTCTCCTGTTTTGTTAATATTATGCTGGACTCAGGATGCTTCTGGGTGGAGAGCAGGAGTTTTTATGGGTGATGACCAGCCAATCACGGTGCACCCAGTGCGCATGTGACTTTGTGTGTTGCTGGTAATGAGTGAGAGTAGCTAACCTGAGGGGCTACAATAGCGGCCATAACACAGAGTAAGAATGATTCTTTATCCTATGGTTTGTTTAATATGCTACGGTCGAGGGCAGTGAGCATGCGCTGCTGCTGACACTGAGCCACAGAGGAGGAGACGAGTTTGGCTGCTGTTTGTAAACAGAGAAAGGAAACCCATCGAAAATTTCTGCATACTTCACTTTTAATGAGAGCAATTTTTCAACTGGTATCAAGATTTTGATGAAGAGTTTTTAATGTTTGTGACAGAAATAGCAAAATGTAGTCAGTAGAATTAAGAAAAGACAATGTTACAGACACTATCACAGTTTCCTATGCTTTTTAAACATCCAACAGCCATGTAGCAATAACATGATTGATTTAAACTGTGCTGAGAGCTGTTCAGAGAAAGTGAGACACACTAGCTACTATCTTTTTTTGATTTTCTCAGGTTTAGTTTTCAGGGACGAGTAAGGGAGGTACCTGTCATGTTAACAGACAAATGCTCTCCTGTAGTCCACAAGTGATGGCAAACTTTATAAATCAAACATTTGTTGCTGGGCATGATGAAAAATGTATGAATTATAACAGACTTTTCAATCAGTACAACCAGAGTGTTAACTAAACTACATATTCTAAAGAAAGGGCAAAGGCTTTCATGTTGCTGCCTGTGTAAAGATTAATCCTATTTGTTTTTATTTCCTCTCCAGGATGTATGCTCGCAGGAGAAAGCCGTCGTACTGGGACTACGCTGTGAACTGCACAGGAAATGAAGCCCATTTGTCCAGCTGTAAACTGGGTCAGGCTACAACACTGAAGTCCAATGAGACGTGTGTTGGAGGGCAGCCTGTGGTGGTGAGCTGTGTGCCCGGTCGAGCCTTTGCTCCAACACCCATGACTGGATTCAGAAAGGCCTTTCGCCAGGAGGTAAAGTGTTTTTTCTGTTTTCTTTCCAGTGCTGACTCACTAACTGGTTGTTTCCTGCAAAAATGTATTAATAAACTACACAAACCTCTGAAGGTGGCTGAAATGGACGTCTGCCACTCTCAAAAGCACTTTAAAACTGAAGTATTCAAAAAATAACCACTCATTATAGAAAAAGTAGATTGATTTTTTTCAAGCCTCATATAAATCCAAACCTGAAAGTGTTTGTATTTCTTTTATTGGAAAAATATTATCTCTTTTTTAAATTGATGCCAGTTAATCCAGGTTTTAAATGAAAGGGAAACTGTACAATTATTCTTCAGCATTTTACAGTGGATTTAAAGGTGTAGTTCACCTAGTTGTGCAATCATGGGTATCTCTTGGATTTTACACTGATGAATTTAATCAACACCAAAACTCTTCAATACTCATCAGTACCTCACTCTGTTGGTGAAAAAAGCTATGACAGGACATTAAACGTGTTCATTGGCAGATTGTTTTAGTCTTTACAAGCAATTCAGGTACCATTTCTGTTCTTTAATGTCTTGAAACAAGTTTTTTTTCTAGACTTGTCAGGTGATTGTGGCTCATATGAGTCTAAAAAGACACTTTTGAATAAAAACACGACATAAATGCTTCATTTCAGTTTTTGAATTGAAAAATAAGCTTGACTTTTTTTATGTAAATGGTGGTAATAGAGGCTCAAACTGCACCACAGTTGTGTTTATTCTAAAGTTTCCAGTTAGTCTAAACAGAAAGTGTGAAACCTTATAAACAACTTGCTCCTCAAACACAGAGACACCAGATCTGCTGCCTGAACTTTCATCACAGAGGAGAAGGAGAAGTTAAAGCTCCACGCTGACCTAAATATATGCTTTTAGGATTCACCATGAAATCTCTGCTTTTTCTGTTTCTTTCTCTTTTCAGCAACCCCTGGTTCGTCTGCGTGGTGGAGCCATAGTGGGTGAAGGTCGGGTGGAGGTGTTGAAAAATGGAGAGTGGGGCACAATATGTGACGACAACTGGAGCCTGATGTCAGCCACTGTGGTGTGTCGAGAGCTGGGCTACGGTACAGCCATAGAAGCTCTGTCAGGAGCTCGATTTGGACAAGGTACATTTATCATGGTTTTTAAACACCAAGGGCCTGATCTACTGAGGGTTTGGGTTCATGTTCAAATCATAGACTGTGTAATCAATAGACGCCATGACAGTCAGCTCTAACTAAGGTCTCCACAAAAACTGCTCCCCCTGGTGGCTGGCTGCAGTTTATGTCACACACAAGAAGGTTTCTGATGCCCACCAGAAATGTGTATTTTTGTTTTTCCTGCCTACTGTAAAACACCAAATAATAGCAGAGTCCCAATTAGCCGCAGGGTGTTGCGGTGCGTTTTGACAAATAAACGCCCGTCCGAAATAAACGCTGGGACTAATTTCTTTAAAAAATCGAAGAAGAAGATATAGCCGCTGCTGCATTCCCCCTCCCTTTTTGGCGTTGGCACCATAGACTGTATAATGAGTGGACGTAACGACGTTCGGCTCAAACTGAAGCCTCCAGCAGATGCCCCGCCCCCTGGTGTCTGGCTGCAGTATAGGTCATAAGTCCCGCCTCCCCATGTATTCCAGATATGAGCCGGGAAAACTTTAAAAAATTACGATACCTCGTAGAAACATTTCTCTCATCTTTACGCTAAGGTAGTATGACGATGTCATTTGGCTGCATGGTGTTCAGGTGTTTTTTTCTAAGAAGTTGGTTTCTCATTAGTTATTGGACGTTAAAAACCGCGATATAAGTTTTGTTTTATGATAGTTGACAGCTGCCGTTCGTGAGTAGTTTTTATCGGGGATATAAGAAACTTCGGGAAAGAGAGCCAAAAGGAGACTAAACCTTCTGAAGAAGAAGAAATAAATATTTTTATTTCTCTTTTTTACTCTGCTCCACTGGAAATTCTCTACTGCGCAGACTCTGGCTGCACAATGGCGGCTAGAGAAACGGGTTTTTTGGCTTCAAAATCGTAGAACGGTGATAGGTGGAAGCACGCTGTCCATTCTATATACAGTCATTGGTTGGCACGTGCTTTTAAAATAAACAACCAACGTCAGTCACATCAGTCACTTTGCTGCTGGTCACCATGGCTCCAGTGCAGGGGAAAAAATAAGAAGTGCGACCTTAACTTTGAACTGTCTGTCCTCACATATGCCCATGAATACTCAGGAGAAGCAGCAGCTAGACACTTCTATGTCGACCCCAGGAGGGTGAGAGATTGTAGGAAAAATTAATCAGAACTTCAACATCTCTGTGAGGAGGACAGTAAAAGAGCTAGGCTGCGCAGTGGAGGTAGGAAGAAAACAAGTGAGGAGCTGGAGTTAAACATGCGAGAATGGATAATCAGTAAGCGGGCGTGTCATGAGAGAGTGTCCTGAAAAATGATCAAAACAAAAGCCAAAGAAATTTATGCCACTGTGAGTGACAGCACAGAAGAAAAGTTTGCAAAGGTGATAATCATACTGGTGTGAATAAATAATGTGATTGAAATTACCAGATGGCCTGGGATAATTTTTGCAAGGCTATTATGAAAAAAAAATTAGCCTGAAGATTTCTCATCCTGTGTTCTGAACCATTTTTATGCATCAACTTATGTTTTATTTTTGAACTCTCAGCATTTATGAAGCACATTTTTGCATCATGCTACATGCATTTCTTTAAACACGTCAAGTTTTTGAGTTTCTGCAGCTTATACAGAGCTTCAGCTTTATAAAAGTAGCCTATGTGGAGTCCAAATTTTTGTGAGACATTATCAGATATACTTAATTTTTCCTCAAGCACCAACAGAAACAATGAATGTACACATTATTTAGAGCATGAAAGCTGGAGGCTGCATGAAAATGGACTTTGGGCCACAATTGGCTCCTAGGCCAGAGTTTGGACATTCCTGTTCTGGGATCAATGCAAAGATGTTTTTGATTGCCTTCAGTTTCTCTGGTGTATGCAACTCACAAAAAATACATTGTGCTCACTTTATTTTAGTAAATCTGAACACTCAAAGTCCAGACTATCCCCATGCCTTGACTTTGAATTTTTCTCTTTATTTCGCCAAGATCAACAGACCAAAGTGTTTCATTCACAGGATATCCGGTGTTTGAGACAGATGTGGAACATGCTGCTTATGTCTGAGGTCTGAATACTAGTATCATATATGCCAAGATGAAAAGGAAGCTGTTCTGCAGCCGTCACGCAGCTGACACAAATCCTGTGTGAAGCGCAGGTTACTTTTACAGTCATAACAATTCCATTTATCTCCTGCATTAAGTGCCTCAAAGCAGAAGATGAACTGAGAGGACAAGCAGCCTGTTTTTATTAGAGCAGACTTTCACTCTGTGCAGTCTGACTTTATCGTCTCCGCTAAGTACTTTCCTCCCAGACAGCCCCAGAAGGGATGTTTAACCAGCTGCATGGAGTTTTACAGCACAACAGCCCTCAACCATAATGTGTCACCCACCCGCCTGTTCCTTCAGTACACACTCAGCAGACTTCGAATCTGCTTTTCTTCTTAACCCTTTAACCACCCCACCAAGAAAAAGGAATAGAAACCTCTTTTGTTTATATGTCTTGTTGCAATGGACGAGCAATAACCACATTTTTTTTTCTTTTTGTGAACAAACCTTTCAGGTTTTGAAACACTTACCCCTATCCAATGGCTGAAGTGTCACTTTGTGGTGCATAGTGGTCACTACAGTGAACACCTATTTAAAAGTTATTTACTCCTAAATTCAATAATTTATGTGATGGAAATTCATATTAGCCTGTGTCAGGCTATTTTAATTCTTCTTAGGGCCTGAAAAAATGTTTTCAATTCTTTTCCACACATATATATATTTCTGAAAATGTTATAGACCAACATTTGAGGATTAAAAAGCTTGTAAACTATAAATTATTCAGTGTTAAAATGGATGAGAGAGAGTCAAAATGTGTCACAAAGCATTAAAAAAGATTATTCATGAAATTACCAAAATAGAAAAAAGAAAAGAATTCAAATTAAAAAATTAGTCATGCATCAGCGGGTTAAATTTCATACAAATACCAAAAAAATAGCAGGAAAAAGTGCCATAAAATGCTAATTTATGAAAAATGATGACTAATAATTACCCAGGGCATTGAACAGTTTTGATTTCTTTTTGATATTGTTGTGATTTGTCTTGTCATAATGTAGGATTTTTATGACACGTGCTGCCGCCATATTGACCAGATCATCCTTGCAAAAGAGATCTTGATCTCAGAGTCAGAATCAGAAATACTTTATTTATCCTGTTGAGGAAATTTAGAATTGCCAGATGCTCATCACACAGTACAAGAGTAGAAAGGAATGATTAGGGATAAGAAGGACAATGAGGAATACAATAAAAATGAAGTATTTATTGAAATAGAATAAGCAATAAGATAAGATGTAATCAAAATAGAAGAGAAAATAGAATAAAATACAATAAAATACTGAATAAGTGTGCAAATAGAATAAAATACTAAAAAGTGGGAAATTGGTACAATAAGCAAGAAATAAGCAAGGAATTTACAGTAAGTAACCAAAAAATTTATGTACAAGATAAGAAATATAGGGCTGCACGGTGGCGCAGCGTGTAGCGCTCCAGCCTCACCGCAAGAAGGTCGCTGGTTCGATTCCCCGTTCCGGCATGGTTGGCCTTTCTGTGTGAAGTTTGCATGTTCTCCCCGTGCATGTGTGGGTTCTCTCCGGGTACTCCGGCTTCCTCCCACAGACCAAAAACATGCCCACGTTAGGTTCATTGATTCTTCTAAATTGCCCGTAGGTGTGAGTGAGTGTGTGAATGGTTGTTTGTCTCTATGTCAGCCCTGCGATTGACTGGCAACCAATCCAGGATGTACCCCGCCTCTTGCCCAATGACAGCTGGGATAGGCTTCAGCCACCCACGACCCTGATTAGCAGGATAGACGGTTAAGAAAATGGATGGATGGATAAGAATTATAAAGAGTTATTTACATGGTGGTGTGACAAAACTCATCCATTTTGGATAATGCACTTATGTGAAATAAATGAATTATGGATGTAAATGTATATATATTGCACATGTCAATGGGTTATTTAAAGGTTAAAATAAAAATTGAAAAAAAAATCTGTAAGTGCCACAAAATATTGAGCAATGTTACCTCAACGACAGGAAATATTTAATGAAACAAGGAAAAAATGGCATTTGTAAATTTTTCATTTGACTAAAGTGCAATTACGAATGATTCTCACATTAATTTTTACTATGCAAAACATTCATTAGAAGAACAAAGTGCAAAACAAAGGCACATTTATATACTTTCTATATGTCATCTCAACAGCTTGACTGTGGTAGTGCAACAAAAAAAAAAAAATTTTGAGTCTCGAGATCCATCCCAAAGTCCCACCAAGTAGGAGTAGAGATGGTTAAATCAGTTTGAGTTTAGTTAGGGATTTCCCTTGTTGAAATATAGTAACTCAAAATGTGCTAAACTATTTGGTGGAGGAAGTAGTTAAAGGGTGAACTCATGTGTTTCTCAACTCCACAGTGGAAAAAAGAGTTTTATTTTCTCGAAGAATGTGCCCGTAACAAGAAAAAGCAGCTTGTGAACTCAAAATAAGAAGGTGAAGCTTAGTACATGTTGAAACAGAGATCATGAACGTTCCTTCTCTCAGCTGTTTGGCATCAGCAGAGAGGATTTGGCTAATTTTTCATGGGCACAGTCCACATTCTCAGCTCTGCTCCTCACCCCACAGAGGCATTTTCTCACAATGTGGTTCCATTTAAAAGTTACATAACCAGGCTTCACTATAGTCTAAGATTTATTGCCAAGAAGAATTGTTACAACAAAGAAAAAATAATCTACTAAACACAGATATCTTTTCTTTTGAAAGGGGTGAACTTAAGTTGAAGACACAGCTCAGCTCTCTGTCAGGTTTGAATCATGTCTTTTCCTCTTGGTCTCTGTGAGAAGTTGACACAGATGTTTTCCCCTGATGTTTTGCAGGGATGGGTCCTGTGCACATGAACGAAGTGGAGTGCTCTGGGTTTGAAAAGTCCGTCACAGAGTGTTTCTTCAATAAAGAGTCTGTTGGTTGCAGTCATGAGGAGGATGCAGGCGTCAGATGTAACGTTCCTGCCATGGGCTTTCAGGAGTCGGTGAGTTCATGTCACAGGCACCTGGAGCTCGACACAAAGTGCTTTAACCTTTTAGTGCATAGTAGCAACTGCAGTGTTCAGCTGTATAAAGTCATTTTCTCCTTACGTCAGTGGTTTCTATAGTGGAAATGTACATCAGCCTCTCAAGTGCTCTCTGCTGCTCATCTTCTTTGAGCTTCCTTCAGTGGTCCACTGTTGGAACTGTGAGTCAATTTTCTTGCACACCTGTGGACCCCTTCTGACAAATCCTGTCAATAGTTCTATTTTAAAATAAAACTGGTAAAAAGAAATAATAAAGTGATGCACAGAAACACCTAAGCAATAATATTATTCCATTATTTTTGAACATTTAAATTCATCTAAGAAGTAAATTACAATTATGATACCATGGGCCCACTTAAATAGACATCATGCAACATTGAGTATATTTCCAACACATAAGTGAATGTTTGAAAGTATGTGAAAATGTTTTCCAAATGATAAAAAAAGAAATTCTTAGCGATTTCTGAAAAAAATCAGTGTCTTAAGATTCATCAAACATGTTTGTGCCCTTATGTCAGAACTATGCAATAAAACCTCACCTGAGAAAAACACATCAACATTTTTCTAAGGCAGGACATTGGAACTGGACTTTATCAAACATTTTTTTATTAAAATAAAATTTAGCCAAAATATTTCTCATCCTGCATTCTGAACCATTTTTATGCTTCAACTTTTGTTTTGTTTATTAACTCTCAACATTTATGAAGCACATTTTTGCATCATGCTGAATGCATTTCTTTCAACATGTCAAGTTTTTGAGTTTCTGCAGATTGTCCAGGGCTTCAGCTTTATAACAATAGCCTATGTAGAGTCCAAATCTTTGTGAAAAACCACTGGATAAACTTAGGTTTTCTTCAAGCACCTGGCAGAAACAATAAATGTACACATTATTTTGAGCATGACTAATTTAAGTGATGTAATTAATTTATGGTAGATGAAAGTTGAGGGCTGCATGAAAATGGACCCTAGGGCCACAATTGGCCCCCAGGCCTGAGTTTGGACATGCCTGCTCTAGAGGAAGTCAGCTGAGGATCTATTTCTAAATCTAATATTTTTTATTCAATTGATTTTTCAAGAAGTACATGATGTTTGCTGTTAAATGCTAATGAGCATATAGTCCACTGGAGAGGACATTTCTATAACTTAATAAGAAAAAAAAAAAAAGAATATCTGAAAAAAAATAAAAAAAATAAAAATAATTAAGGAAAAATCTGGCGCAAGTTATTATTCAGGCATCAGAGGGTTAAAACAAAGAATGAGGGCTGGAGATCTCATCACGCCTTCATACAAATATTCTTTCAAAGCCTCTCTGCTGTTTGTATTTTGGTAAGCCCAAGAATGAAACAGCCCTGTTGTTAGACAGTAGTCTAACATAGTCTGTGAACCAGGGTGCTTCGCATTTGATCAGCTGATACCTCTTGAATAAAAGGAGTGGAGGCTAATACATTCAAAGATTCAAGAACTTATGGCTACAAATTATAGAGGGAGCAGATAGTTTTCTACTGATTTTGATTAGGGTCTTGCTGGAAAGCTGTTACTTTTGTGTCATTCAGGTTCTGTCTCTTTAAAGCTCCTTGTTCCATGAACCTCCTTCCCTATGATTAGCCGAACCTCTAGAGACTTACTGGGGATAGAGATCTGGGTAGACCTTGGTGTTTAAGGCTCGCTCCACCAATGAATGAATGAACCACCTAGTAGATCCTTATGTCATGACCTCATGATTTCAACAAGGTGCGTTTGGTCAGTTTACAGACAGGTTTGAGGGTTTTATTTCATTTCTCAGAATCCATGTAGAGCCCAGCGTAGCGTTGGCTCTACGATTTGCATATTAAGTTTGAAATGGGGGTAGATTTGAAACAAAAGAAGATGGATCAACAGTTCCTTTTGCTTATAAAATCATCTTGAAACTGTGTTTTCAACTTGTCCCGGAGCGCTGTTTCTTTCATCTAATGTGTTTGCAGAAATCTAGTAAAAAGCATCTAAAGGATACAGCCATGACATTTCTGTATTTAGAAAAAAAAGTGTAAATTTTTCATTTTGTATGACTCAATTGCACTTTTCAGAAACCTATTTAGTAATTCTGGACACATCATAATACATACATATTGATACATTTTGGGTAATCTAATTTGTGTTGATGGATAGCACAGAAAGAAAGAAAATACAAAGATATGCTTCGGCTGACTTGATATGGTGGGTTATAAAGGGTTAAAATATGTGAAAGTGTAATACCCCTCCTCTAAAACAAAACATAAGAAGCAAATTAGAGAGAAAACCTGGTATTAAAGGTGTAATAATTCTACATATTACAGCTCCTGTGCTGAGATTACTGTATAATGAGGATATAAAACCTAAGCAACACTTAGCAGTTACACAATCTGAGCACTAAGAGGCAAACTTGCTCCATGACTAAAGTCTGATCAGGGTGTTTATGTGTCTTCACTGTTTATGAGATAAAAACCAGAAGCACATGGTTTTGTTTAGCTCAGTTGGAGTATTCAATATAAAAGATAGATGAATCGCAGAAATGCCATCCAGAGGCCCACCCACTAACAGCTCCACTGCTGTGTTGTCTTTCCACATGGATGGAGCAGTTGGTCCTCAGCGGTCGGGTTGTAAATTTGGAAGCTTGAGAAAGAATTTGAAGCAAACTGAATGGATAGGAAAACCCTCGACCAGAAGGGAACCAAGGGTTGTCTGGGACTTGGGGAAGCAGAGTTTACATAACCATGACGGGTCCAGTCTGGTTTTATCTGCTGTCAGAGATACTGAGGGATTAAAGGGGGGCAGAAATTCCAGAGAGTGAGATAGGAGAGCATAGTCATTCTCCTCTTAAAGAACATCTCCTGAATCATTTCATCCTTGGCTGGATTCACAACACAACTGTACTTACCATGATTCATTTCTTTTTTTTTTTTTTGGAAGATATTTTTGGGCTTTTCTGCCTTTAATTGGATAGAGGAGGACAGTGGATAGAGTATGAAAGGGGTAGAGAGTGGGGAATGACATGCAGGAAATAGGCCACAGGTGGGAATCAAACCCGGGCCACCCGCTCGAGGGCGAACCTCATGGGGCGCGGCCATATCCACTAGGCCATCTGCGCCCCACCATGATTCATTTCTATGCATTAGAGTGAATTATAATAGGAAAGTCTGGGAGAAGTTAATGTATGCCAAAACAGAACTGTTAATCTTCAGGGTGTCAAATGAGAATCTGTACATTATGAGAAAGGGCACACTGGGCGAACTTTCCCCGGGATCTAGAAACTTCTTGAGAATCTATGTATTTTCAATCACAAGGATCAAGGTCTTAATTTAGCTCTGAGGTAATTGATCTATCCCTTTTAACGCCAGGGATGTAGAACTGTCCAAATGTCAAGGAACTTTTGGAGGTGAGGCCTGCAAGCTGAATGTTTCTGATTGGTGGAGCAGCCTCAGTGTTTTATTTCCCCTCCCTCTGTCCACAGTAAAGACCCATTTATACTCTCTTTATGTACAAATTTTTTTATGTCATAATCAAACACTGTTTCTGTCACTGCTCATACTTCCATGTTGATTCATGATAGTGATAAATTTCAGATCACTAATTGTGAGCAGCTGTGAGCATATTTAATCCATCAAATGTGTGATAACAGCCAATCAGAGTTGACTTTTTCCTGCTCCACTTGTGTTTGTAAGTTAAGCAGTAATCAATCGTGTCATCTTTTGCAGCCATTGAAAATAGTTTCCTGCAAAATGTCTTTTTGATAATGATGCTTACACTCTAAGAATTCTGCGTTATTCTCAAGAGGGCACTTTGTTTATTTTAAATCTTGCAAAAATTTGCTGTATTATTTGCTTTGTATGTTGATAAAATGTTGAACTATTCTCTGCTTTCTTTAGTTTTCAGTACAGATGCTTAAAAAATGGCAGTTTGAAAATAATGTAAAACAAATTGTGATAATAATCAAGATCAGGTGATGTGAAAAAATATATCATGATTATTTTTTTTGCCATACTTCCAGAGCTTTTTACATGGAGGCAGCTCAGATTTAAAAGTTTATGACAACAACGACATCAAATACAAACATGGCGACTGTAGAAGACGTATTTCTGGTGTACCTCTTCCATCAAATAATAAAAGGGTGGCAGCATTGTAGGTGGTGGTGGTTGGTGAAGCAGTGCGTTGTGATCTGCCAATGTTATCTCTTCTTCTCACTAGAGCCCCATAATAGATAGTAACAGCAACACTGCCCCCACTGTTTGTGGTGGTACTGCTCTGATTGGCCCATGTGCATAAGCTTTGGGGAAACTTGCAGACGTATGGATGAAATAAATGCAGAGCACAGACATTAGTCTCTGTAAATGTCCGGAACCATTTTTAACGTTGAGCATAAATGGGCCTTAAGATGACCTCCAGCTGTAAATAACCTTGTTTAGAACCTCCAAACAATGATCTTCTTTGAGCCTGATCGTGTTAATGTGTCTCTGTCAGCTACTGGTGTTACAATATGAAGAATGACCCTGAAAAATGTCTAATTTCAAGTTGTAGTAATGAGTTAACCCCCTGAAAAGTTACGACAAGCAATATTGCTGAACTTAGTGAGCCATAACTGCAAATGTGGTGCCTCATGTAGTTAGTACTTTACACCAGGACATGGCAGACATCTGTAACTTCAATCTGAGAAATATTTGTGGGCATGTTTCCATTCAAAGTTTTTAAATTTATAGCATTCGAGACACCCCCACTCCCAAATAATGAATAATAATATGTAAATTAGATAAGTGAATTTACTCCCATCACAAACTTCAGGTCATACTGATGATTTTTCTCATTTACACCAATTTCAAGCTACAACCTTTGGAGATTATGATTTTAAAAACTAGAGATTTCATTAAAAAAAAACTGTGGCCCCTAAAAGGTTAAAAATTTGTCAAAGAGTAAAGAACAGTGTGCCATTTTTGTATTTTGACATCTGGAAATAAGAGCTTTCTGGATATAAAAGAAGACATTCACACTTTCCGTGATTCCAGATCTTAAAGTGCACAAACAAAAACATTTCCCCTAAAGAGCTGTCAGTAATTCCTCCCATGTTTCCAATGCATCTTATCTCTTGGATTGATTCTAGAGATTGAGAATTTTTTTGTGCCATCTAAACATATTTTTCCCTCCTTTCAGTGCTCTTCATTTCATTCCTGTCTCCTTTAACATCAAACTTCCTCTCCCTCTCTTTGTAAACTGTCACACTCTGCAATAAAAATGTCTCATACTGGCTTAAGCTACATTTCTTGAACACAGATGCTGTCTGGTTTCTTTCTCCATCTGCTAATAAATCCTTCATTTCTCTCCACTCATTAGCCATTAAACTGCGAGCATTCCTCTGCTGGATGTTTATTAGATTCAGTCTTCAGAGCCCTGTGGTTTGTCATCTGCCTTGAGCCTTTTATTTAGCAGCTGGTGACATAGAAACAAAATCAGTTTATCTATTGCTCACTCTGTTTTTCTTTTCCCGATGTCTCTGTTGAGTTTTTGATCCTGAATAGAGCCTGGTTTGATTTGTGGCCATTTCTGAAAAGATCATGTCGTTAACTGTGATTATGGGTTTCCGCTCTTCTTCGCCTGCTGCAAATCCTCCAACAGTTCACTTATCTCTCTGTAGCTCTGTGTTCTTAGATCTATCTTTGCTCTCTCTCTCAGCAGCAGCTATATGCCCGTACCTCTGGTGTTTTGGTATTTACAGAGGAATGTAGGCCCTGACAGGGGGCGCATTCATCCAAACTTTAATTCAGGAAGTAATGCTCCATTAAGCTTCAGAGTATGGAGGCTCTTTAGTTTCCCTCCAGACTCTGTTTTCAGGAGTCTTTCAGTCTCTACACAACTAAATGGTTACATTTTTCTCATTTGACCCTTTTTTCCCTCTTTACTAGTGATTCAGGTGTTGTTTTTGTCTTTTAACTTCTTGCTTCACATTAGCCAGACTTAGATGTTGGCACAGGTGGGTGGTGTTGACATGAGGGATGCATCTTGTCGGGGTCAGGACTCGATCCTGGCACTGATTAGACATATTTAAGTAAACATTCAGGACTCTTCAAGAACTCAGACTCAGGCTGGAATCACTTTTTATGCCTGCAAGGGAAAAGCAGCTGAGGAGACTTTCCAAAAGCTCGGTCAGACTCTCTTCAGCTTGCCCAATCTTCAGATAGCTTTTCTAATTCAATACAAAAAGGGTGGTACATGGGATTACAAAAAAACATTCACTGGTAGGAGTGAGCCTATTGCTATGAGATAGGAATGTGTAAGCAGGTGTGTGTATGTGTGCGCGAGTCAGTGTAAGAAACCAGCTGTGTGCATGTGAGTGGGAAAGTGCAAGAAAGAGAAGACGTGTTTATACAGTCAACAACATGGTTAGACGAGCGAATGATAATGTACATGATTTCCACAACACATCTCATACTCACTACGCTCACATTCACAGAAACACACGCAGGACAAAAACAGGCAGTTGGGACATTACCAAACTAGCGTTACCTTTCCACATAGTGAGAAAAGTTCTGCATCAGAAAACATTCAGGTGACACTTTATTTGAAGGTATATGCATAAGACCGACATGACACCGTCAGAAACATGACATGACGTCTGTCATTGAGGAGACAGATGCTTCATGCATGTTTATAAATGTTGTCCTTTAGTGTCATTTGGTCAATAATGTCACCTTTACTGCAAAGTTGGCATTATTTGACATGTCTTTGTTATGATATCTTGACATTTACAAAGACAACATAACCTGCCACTGTCTTTGTAAAGGTCAAATTGAAACAAAAAGAGATCCCCAATCAATGTCAACTTCGCATTGCAGAAGACAAAATTGACCGAATGACGCTAAATGACAATATTCATTAACATGCATGAAGCTTCTTTCTACTAAACAGCAGATATCATGTCATGTTTATGACAGTATCATGTCAGTCTTACGCATACACCTTCAAATAAAGTGTTACTAACATTCAATTGATTATTGAATCGTCAGCTGGTTACCATTGTTATTAAGCACTCAAATATCAATGTGAAACATAAATAACAATAGAACTGGCCAACTTTACACATTTTTGTTTTCATGTTCTACCTAATGATGCTCTGGAGGTCTGTAATAATCATGTCACATTAAATTCAGCAACCTTTAATGCAGATTAAATACAGAGTACATCTACCAAATGCTTTGTGTGAAGTTAAAGTTTGTTTTAACTCAGTTCCTCGGTCACTTTGCTCATGCCCATAGCTGCGTCTGAGCGGAGGTCGTAACCCCTTTGAAGGTCGTGTGGAGGTGTTGATGCGGAGCAATGGTTCTCTCGTGTGGGGGACGGTCTGCAGTGAAGGATGGGGGCTCATGGAGGCCATGGTGGTCTGCAGACAACTGGGACTGGGCTTCGCCAGCAGCGCTTTCCAGGTACGAGTTTCATTTATTCTTGTGGACATGTCAAGATATTTTTGACGGTTTTTCATTATAGTCGATATCTGAACAGCAGAGCAACATATTGATTGATAGGGAGACCTTCCTGATTTTTCCACAGGACTAGCCCTATTTTTCATTTGTACAAAGGCTACTTTCACACTGGTCATCTTTACCATAGTCAAGCACAACAGGCCCCCCTCTTGGCCAGTACAGCTCGTGGTCATGATACTCCAATATCAGCCAGTCCTAACCCTTTAGGCGCCACAGTTTTTTCAATAAAATATTCTATTTGAAATCACTTTTTTAAAAGGTTGTAGCTTGAAAATGGTTAGATATAAAGTAATACTGTAAATGAGAAAAATCATCAGTATGACCCAAAGTTTGTGATGCAAGTAAAGTCACTCAAGTAAAGAACATCTGTCATCATCTGTAAAAGTTTAGCTGCAGACACGGCTTCCATTTGCACGCTTTTTTACATTCCTGCTACCCTCCTCACCATTAGCGGTGTTTTGACCCTTGCTACAACCCAAGACACGTTGAAGCAAAACAAAACACAAGCTGCACATACTTGAAGCACAGTATGTGCAGCTTGTGGACTGTCATGGCAAACGGACTCGCAGCTGCTGCTCATCTTGCTAAAGTTTGCTCTTTTGGTCTCTGTTATGTTCCTATGCTTCTGGACCAGGGAGCGATCTCAAACTCTACAAACTCCAAAACTTTGAATAGAAACAGGCCCACAATTATCGCTCAAATTGAAGTTACAGATTTCCGCCATCTTCTGGTGTAAAGTACTAACTATATGAGGCACCATATTTGCAGCTATAGCTTGATAAATTAAGCAATGTTGATTTCCCCAATTTTGCAACTTTGGCGCTTAAAGGGTTAAGGTGCATGCATGGTCAGTATTCATCATCATGAAGTGACTGTTAACAAGATGTGGTCTCAGTGTCAGCACAATGGAGAACATTGTTACAAATTTAGTTACGTTTTGGCTCCTGATGAGTCGTTTTGGGCTGTGTCTTACACACCTCCATTGTTTAAAATGATAGTTGAGATGAGCGGACACAGCAATTATGTATCATGGATTATACATCATGTCCTCACTGCATTTGGGTGTTTGTGCTTGTGCAGAGCAGAGAAGTGTTTTGTGTCTGAGCACAGTTTACTTAGGGTCACACTGGCCAAACAAGTCAGACTTTAGGGCTGAAGAGTGTTTGCAACAAGTGCAAAACAAAAGTTCACAAGCGTCATTTATATTGAGCCTCCTTTGTTTTTCTGAAAAATGAGGTAAAATGTTGATTCTATTGAATTTAGTCAGTTTGCTGAACCAAATCCTCTGACAGTTTAAGGACATTCAAAGCAATACTTTCACAAATATCTTGTCTTGAACAAATAAAGTGATTCATATTTGGTCTTTGTTTGTGTCCATTTTTCTTCAAAACATTTCAGACTGTAACACCCTGACTGACCTCTAGTTAGCTGGTTTATTAAGTGTGCCAATACAATTTAAGACACTCTATTATGGAATGAATCAAGTGAAACTAGATATAAGAGACAGGTCAAAGTTAAGATGGGCTACCTGATTGTTTTACCTTCATTCAGACGTCACATGTTGCATTAAAGCCACTGATCACAGAAGCTTCTGACAGAAAGAATCAGTTTTATTGAACCTTGTTTAAACTTATCGTCTGTCCTCTGATGTTAATGTGGTGTGTGTGGAATGACTTTGCAATGCTGGACTTCTGACACACGCGTTTATTTTCTCATGAGTAAATGAATAGCTGGTTATCTCTTGGTCATGGTTTCAGAAGTGCAGCGGTTATTTTCAGGATAGAAACAAAATTCAAGGTCAGGAAGTGCATGAAGTTGTCTGCATTGATCCAGATTACAGAAAAAAAAATTCCACTGCATGAATGAAGCCATGTAGATAAATATGAAGGACGAAAAACTTGACAAGTCTGCCAGCCTGTACGCTTAGGAGAAGAGAGATGGAGTGTATGTGTGTGTGTGTGTGTGTGTGTGTGTGTGTGTGTGTGTGTGTGTGTGTGTGTGTGTGTGTGTGTTTGTGTGTGTGTGTGTGTGTGTGTGTGTGTGTTCATGGTCTAAAACAGTACTAGTCTCTCTATGTTTAAAGGATCATGTGTACAGTAATGAAAGTCTGTTCTAATGTTGGAGCTTTAAATGTTGGGTGAAGAAATCCATTATTACAGAGTCTCACTGCTCTTTACTGCTCTTTCTAAATCCACCCTCTGGTCATCTTCATAAGTTTGGTTTGACGTCTGTATGGACACATCACAGTGTGACAGATAGGTTGCGCCCTCTGGTGATATTTTCAGGAAACTGCTTTCAGTCACAAATAAAGTTGGTTTCACTCCATCATCATCATCAACATCATCAAAGAACAGAAGTTCAGCCATCAGCTCACAGAAGTCCTTACTCACTTCAGCAAGAGCAGCATGTTATTAAATTCACTTTTAGTAAGAAAAAAAGAGGATCAGAGGAAGGACAATATATCACAAATGTTGATGTATTTTATTTTGTTTTATTTTACTTTTACTCCTTGGTGGTATTTGAGTCAGGAGCTTAAATCTCTTGTTTTTTGTAGTTTTCATTTTTCTAATGTTTTACTTCCTTTTCTTTGATGGTTCTCTCTTTTATTTTTCTTTTACAGTTCATTTTCATTTAGTAATACACTTTGTAACCCTATTTTTGAAAAGTGCTTTAAAAATAAAGTTTATTGTTAATATTCTTTGAAAAGAAACCCATCGCAAGATGTGCAAAGTCAAATTTTCTCTTTCCCACTTTTTTAAAACTCATATTTTTGGGCTTTTGAACCAAAATTTTGTCTTAATCTAAGTACATTTAGCAGGACACCAGCAGCTTCCAGATTGTTCAGCACCACCTTAAAGTCATCCAGTATGATCAGTTGATTTAGCTTCAGCCTTATTGTAAATAAAGTGAGCAATTTAAAATGTCCTTTTACCATCTCAGTGGTTCAGACTGTAAATATCAGCCTATGGGTAAAGAAAAGTTGAACTCCTAAGTGTCTAGAAGTGAGAATGTCTCATTTGAAGACATTAAATGAGCAGTTTTTTCTTAACTCATAGACTGATTTTTGTAACTCTTTTTAAGCACTACAGGTATCAAGCCCAAAACTTTAACTTTAAATAAATAAAAAGGTGAAAGAAAAGAATCCTAACAATTAAAAAAGGTCTTCTCCTGTAATTGTTGTTGACACCTCTGTCCTCATTCAGCTCTCCTTCATTCTTAACTTTGTTCTTCATACTTTTTTAAACTTACATGATGTAAATGTCACAACTTTTATGATTAGGTCTGTTGCTTCTGTCTGAAACTGTCTCATCTCAGTGTGAAGGGCATGTGGGTATTATCTTTATATAAGCTGTAAAGTTGGTCTCTTGTTTCCTGAATAGGAGACTTGGTACTGGCCAGGACAGGTGGGCGCTGACAAGGTGGTGATGAGTGGAGTCCGTTGCTCTGGTACTGAGATGTCGCTGTCTCATTGTCTGCACCACGGAGAGCACCTCAGCTGTCCTAAAGGAGGCGGACGCAACGCTGCTGGAGTGTCCTGTTCTGAGAGTAAGACCAACACACACGCAGCTGACATCCTAGAAAACATTACACCTCACAATGCTGAACACCTGTGTGTGTTTCTGAACCATCAGTTAACTAAATAATCTGAATTCAAAGAGAATCCTATAACTCACATATTTGACTCCTGCTATATTGGTGCATGCAGTTGTGACCACTATATACCTGTGTGTTAATATTCCTGCATCACTCTGTAATTCTCCAACTAAAACACTTGTGGGCAGTGTGGTCTCTGTGACGGTCAGATCACCTGTTTCTGACCCCCTTTTGTCTTCTGCTTCATTTTACATGGTTAAATTGAAGCTGAAGTATGTGATCTTTGTCAGTACAGTGTTTATTAGTGTGTACATAGGATACTCCTGAGGATGAAGGAATGTATGGCTGATGTTTGGTTATCCATTAATGCTGAGACTGCTTTAATCACTTGATAACAAGCTTAAATCCCCTGTCTTGAACATGAAACTAATGTGAAAGTGTTTAAAACTGCAGTTCTTTGAGCGTTCACTCAGGTCTGGCTGCAGAAACACCAGACACCACAAACACACCAAGTCTAAACAGACGATCTTTACAGCCAAATTAAACATGTTTACACTCTGGTTAAAAAAATGGCTTGGGTGAGAGAAGCTCATTTCTCTATCAACTTACAGTTTGTTTTTTTTATAACAGATGATTATTTAAGTCTCTAAAGCTGCAAGCTGCATATGAGTATGGCTTTCTTGATGGACAGGCAGGTAGCTCACTGCAAATACCTTCCATCAAAGGAGCCAGGTTCATGTTCAATGCTGGTGTTAGCTGGGTCTTGTCATGTTCTTCCTAAGAATTTGTTTGGTTTTCCATCAGTAAGGAACCAAGTTGGAGCCATGTCATTGTCACCAGCTTTCTACAAATCTGGTGCTTGTCCTACTTCCAGGTTAGTGACTGGGTTAGCAATGGTTCTTTCTGTCACTACTTACAAAGCACAGGCTTCAGGTGATAAAAACTGGAGCTTAGCAAGCACCAATTGGGCCGGAAGAAACACCAACTACATAAGAGGCCAGGGGCGGGGTTACTGTGATCAACGATCAGCTGTGAAAAACAGCCATTTTCAAAAAGGAAAGTTGTTAAGTGGGTCATCTGTTATTTTTTCTGGAGTTTCTCATTCGAAACTTCCAGGTTTAATGTTAATGGTTTATCGAAACACTTAACACTGGTTACTGTGGGCTGTAACCATGCCAACACAACAACAAGTTTACTCTGAGTAGCTCGCTGAATGCCCATCACTGGTAATACATACACTCGAGCCCTGTAATTCTCAGGCGTGCAATAACTTATCTCAAAATGAACATATTCCCATTATTTTATACGAACAACCCAACAAGTTCTTTACAGTCTGCAGTTACAAACTGACCTCACTCCATTTTGGCTCCTTGTTGATGGAAAACCAACCTAAAACCAACTGCATTAACGCTAGCACTAGCAACTAACAAGCCCCTGCTATGTTTTTTTAATTTGCTTTTTTTAATGCTGGTACATGAAAATAAACACAGTATACGAACATTGGTGTCAGTCAACAAAAGTTGATTTAGCCTCTTTTAAGGAGTTCAATCTCTTAAGATTTTTCAACACATTTTTAAGACAGTTCCCTTTTTCCATTTTTCTTTGGCACGCAGGTTGTTGTTGTCTCAAATTGTGAGTAAAAGTCTCCATGTAATGAAGTTTTTCCTCAATGTCCAACCAGTTTTTCTGAGTAAGAGGGTCTTCCTTATACCATTTTCTTGTTATAGCTTTCTCTGACGCCATCGATAGTTTTCCAGCCAGGTATATGTCTTTGATTTGTATATCTTCCTGTGACAGATTCCCTAGATGAAGTACTTCACATGTCTTCATAACCCAAAATTGCTTTCATTCCTTTCTACACTTCATTCCAGTATTCAGTCATTTTCACGCATTGCCAAATAAGAAGAGTATGGTCAACATCAAGCTCCCAACACTGCCTCAAGCAAGGCTGAGCAACAAATGAGAACTGTCCTTTAAGTTTTGCATCTAGTTCTTTTGATAGAAAAAGAGTATTTATCAACATAAAACATCAGCACGTCACCACATATGAACATATATATAACCATATATCTTTCTTCCCTAAGGTTTTTTTAATTCCTGTACTTTGACACTTGACTTCCTTTGGTGGAATATAATTTATTTTTCTACGCATTCTTTTTCTTATTTAACTATTATCTTTTAAGTTTCATTTCATTCCTACTTTTATAAGGATTTACACACTTATTTTGTGTTTCATTTTTGGAGTGGATCTTAACCTAAAAAAAAAAAAAAAAAAAAAAAAAAAGATAAAATAGTACGCAAAGTTGCACAGTGTGTCAATAGTGATACAAGAAATATATCGTGTATGAAATGATAAAGCAATATTTTTTGTGAGATTTTGTTAAAAGGGTTAGTAAAAATCTCAGTTCCAAAAAACTGGAATTTTCTGACTATTTTTTGATAAGTCGGGCTTTAAAGGGTAAAAGATGGGCCTCAAAACTCTGTTTCAGAAAATAATGGGTGATGTCACAGAGATAACGTCCATCTATTATTCAGTCTATGATGTAAAAATTTTCACTTTCTGTCTCCTCTCCTGTGCTTTCTCCTCCATCATCATCTCGTCCCCAGCTGCCCCTGACCTGGTGTTGAACCCTCAGGTGGTGGAGCAGACCACCTACATGGAGGACAGGCCCATGTTTATGTTGCAGTGTGCGTTTGAGGAGAACTGTCTGTCCTCAACATCCACCCAGGTGCCCGCCAACTCTTACCGCCGCCTGCTGCGTTTCTCCTCCCAGATCCACAACAACGGCCAGTCTGACTTCAGGCCCAAAGCCAGCAGAGACTCCTGGGTGTGGCACGACTGTCACAGGTGAGCGCCATGGGAGACAGCGTGGGCTTTTTCACTGGTGGAAACTCAGCGATACTTAAATATAATCACATAATGGGGCCAGAAAGATCACACAAAAAAACCCACATTGGCTTTAGAGGTGGAAACTTTTGGAACATTTTCCAAGGAAAAGACTCAAAGTGCGTATGTGCTTTAGTTTATAGGTGGGTTGTTGTAGATTTATAACTTTCAAAATGACATTTATATGACTTCATCTTTTTTAATTAAAGACACAGAATATAAACAGTTCTAACCAGTCTATAATCCACACAGATAAGTCTTGATTATAAATTAAAGCACAAAGAATCCTTTATAATTTCTTTTTTATAGATAACTCTTCGAAAGATTTTATTTTATTGGGTATAAAACTGTTGATGTAAGACGTTTTTTTCACCCAACTCAATAATTTAAGATCACATTTAACTGTGATAGATTATGTTTCAGATTGTACTCATCATGATGCCAAAAGAAACAGGACTCAGCCTGCAGTGTGTGTTTGACTTGGAGTGTTTCCCTCCTTTCCATAGGTTTGCTGCCCTGTAATTTAATTTGTCAGCTTCAAGCTTTCCGAACACAGTTGAGATCTGTAAAAGTCCCACATTTTTGTGGTTCTGCTCTTTGCTGGAGGGAACAGTTAAGTCTTGGCAGCTTCATCGAGCTGCTGTCGAGCTTTATGTAAACCTTGAACCACCTTTGATTCGCATTTTACAAATAAAGGCAATAACGTTAAGGGTTACGTTAATGTTAATAAACATTAATTCACATAGTTTTTACCCTGATTCTCTCTCTTTATCACACTTTACCGAGCTTTGACTTATGTATGGAGACAATAACGTGTCTGTTCTGCAGCATTTTCATCCTGAACGTGTTCCTGTGTTTGTGTTTGTGTTTGTAGACATTACCACAGCATGGAGGTGTTCACTCTCTATGACATCTACAGCCTCAATGGGACAAAGGTGGCAGAAGGACACAAAGCAAGTTTTTGCCTGGAGGACTCAGAGTGTGATGAAGGTGAGGGTGAAATCCTTTCAAAAGATGAGAATTAAGCTTTCAAAGGCTTTCAAAATAATGTGACACTACTAAACTCAACTAAAAATATAAAGTAGGGCCAGGACTTAAATGCAATTCATTAACAACAGTAATATTGTGTCAAAAATACAAATGCGTATTAATTGCAACTACTGTATTTTTGTACCACAAAACATTTCACATAGTTCAATGTGTTTGAGCAAATAGCTGCTGCTTTGAGCTGGACCAGGAAGTTTTGGCCACTTTTGCTCCAGTGTAAACTCGTTGGAAAAGCACAAGAAGTGTCCGTCATTTTGTCTATTGAACAGACTCTTGACTATGAGACCTTAAAGAAAGCTGAACTTTGTGCATATGAACTTGTGCCTGGAGCTTACTCACAAAAATTTGGAACCAGTGAAAAAACTGCCAAACAAACCTGCGTCGGGCTTGGGCGAGAAAAAAACTTTTTGACGAGTGGTGCTAGACGTGTAGTGTTAAATCTGCAGAAGATCTAAAGGTAAAGGTAAGTAAATATTACTTGAGGAGTTAAGGAACCATCTACCCAAGTGAATTGTTCACTGTTACATTTTTTAGCTCAAAATTACTGGCTAAATTTTGCATGACTTTTTCTGTAACCTTCACAGGTATTTACTGCTAAATAGTCTCACAGTAACTTTGTGTAACTTCACAGCTGTAATGTTACAGGAATTCTTCACGAAATAACAACTTTATACTGTAGTTTTACAACTGCAAGATAAGTAATTCCTGTAATTTCTTGTTCACTTACACTTTTATCCTGTAGTTTTACAGCTTTCTTGTTACCATGAGTGAGGAGGGCAGGCAGTGGACATGAGAGCCTGCTGTACATGGGTGTATCACACGAGAGACACAAGCTGTCTTCGCCCAGGCTGTCCATTCATCACTGTGGAGCAATCCGTTAAACCATGTGGTATACACAGTGGCTCTACTCCGTGTGTTGGAAACAGCCAGTCAATGTTTTGTGTCTCCAGTGTGATTCATCCAAGTTTAGCAGGCTCTCATTTCCACTGTGTCCCCTCCTCACTCATGGTTACAAGGTATATCAGTATTTTCATCTAAAATGTATGCCTTTTTTTCAGGGTAGATCCTTATCATTGTAACCTTTTTTACAGTAAAAGTCAAAAGAATGTCCACTAGGTTTGATGGCACCTTCCCTTAATAAAGTTCCCAGAAGTCCATTCGACAGATTCAAAATTTACAGTAACACACTGTGATATAACAGAGAATTTAGATTTCAGCATTTAATTGTGAAACAGTGGTTAAATGCTATGAAGTCTAATGTCACAGTAGTTTTCACAGGTATTATTTGTGATATCACAGGGGCGTCTGATTACAACATTTAACTGTAAAATAATACTGTGAAATCCTGGTAATTTTAACTGTGTTTAATTAAATAAACAAAACGTTTCCTCACTGAGAAAAGCTGCCATTCTAGCCAACAAGTTTATCTTGACACATAAAAGTGTTTTTTCTGCTCCGATATCACCAAAACCTGTGTAAAAGTGCAGTTCTGGCTTCTGCTGAGGGCTGCAATCACCTGAATGCTAAACATGTTGCAGCTAGCATGGGAACTAATGTTAATCCAACTAGTGTTGACTTAACAGAAAGTCTTTTATAGGCTCCTGAATCTCTGGAACTGATTCTGTATTGTTCATTCCTAAAACTGCTGCACTTTTAGCATAAATGCACCGATCTGTTGGTCTTGGGGAAGGTTTTGTTTGCTCAAGCATATGTATTTATCAGTGCACTGTTCATTGATTCTTTTATTTTCCATTAATTTTCCAAAAATGATTCTCACTGTTCTTGGGTCAAATATTGATATGCAATTCAAGTATGATTAATTGAGATTAATTAATTACAAAGCCTCTGATTAATTTGATGTTTTATGTCTGTCATGAAGCATCTTGAAGTCGATGATGTTTAAAAATTGGTCATAAAAAATGAAGTGGAAAAAAAAATTCTTACAGCTGCATTTATCCTGATGCGGACTTTAGCCACATACAAAAACATTTTCTGAAACTAGAGACTTTAATCTTTCAAATGAGGTGTCACTGATGAATTTTGACCTTATGGTTCTATAGTTATAAACTCTGAAACACAGCATGGTAATTAGGCCAGAATTAGTTGGAGTGTAAGGGGTTAATAAATGCTCCACAGACTTTTTCTCTCTTCTGTTTCAGGGATTGAAAAAAGGTATGAATGTGCCAACTTTGGAGAGCAGGGTATCACTGTGGGCTGCTGGGACACTTACAGACATGACATCGATTGTCAGTGGGTCGATATCACTGAGCTCAAACCTGGAGATTACATCTTTCAGGTAACGTATCCCATGATGCACTTGTCAGTTTCCTCCAGAGACAGGCTGTTCTCCTGAACACTCCTGAAGATTTGACATTTTCTTTTCTCCAGATAATAACCAACCCAAACTTTGAGGTTCCTGAATCTGACTACAGCAACAACATCCTGAAGTGCAGGTGTCGATATGACGGACATCGTGTTTGGATGTACAGCTGTCATAACGGTGAGAGCTCACCAACGCTTCCATTAATCTATCACATTTACACATTTAATGGAGTTAAAGCTGAAGAGAAGAAGCTAATTACACTTCAGTACTTAAGCTCACTTTAAACTATAATCGAAGACGAAGAGAGTGTACAATCTTTCATCCAGCTCTCTTAAGATCATTTCTCAGGCTGAATACAGGTCTGCTCTATAACAAGAAGTTGTGTCATCTTTTACATCATACAGTAAGAAAATCAGGGTAATAACAGATAGTAAACATATAAAAAGAAACAGAACCAGCTTTCACCAAACTCCTGGCTGATCCTGTTAGTGCATCCATCTTATTTGCCTGAAATCCCATCTTGTCCATGATGAGAGGAGACGAGGCTTATATCTACTCACCAAAAAAAATAAATAAATAAAAGTTATTTACACCTCTGCTTCCCTCTACATCTTATTCTTGTATATCCAAAGTTCTGCAGGAATGTCCAACATTTGGCCGATGATCCAGATTCAGCTCATCAAACAGCAAAGCAACTTTGAGATTAGGTGCTTGTTTAAGATCTTGCTTGAAGACAATATTCTTTGAAAAAATTATCATCGACATTGGGCTTCATTCAGTAATAAATGTAGAGAAATGTTCGAACTCTACAGATCAAATAAGTGTGTACACAAAATCATTGTTGGATTCATTACACGTGCGTAGCAGCTGGTTTTGTTCTGACCACTTTGACAGTCTCTGAAAATGCGCTTTCTCCTCAGGTTTTAATGTCATCAAGTGAGGCCAAATCTGACATTCTTTTCTTCTTGGACATAAACTGTGATCAGTTTTCGACTGGTTAAGGCAGCAGATGTGCTGATTCATGGCGCTGTTTGTTGGAATGGTTGACATTTAGCTAGTATAAGATGTCTTATTTTCGGCAGTAGAATAAATATTTAATTGAAGATTCAATATCTTAAATATCAAGTATTTAATGTAGAAAATGCATCATCCTCCTGGTTATGCGAAACATTTAGTCGATTGAAATTTCATTATTGAATTTGGTTAAATGCGTTTTTTTACAGAAAGTAGCTTAAATGTTGTGCACATACTCAAAAGAGTGCGTTATTACATTTTCTGAGAAACTCGGTCGTCATTATTTGTTTGTACGCATGGTCTGAGGAAGTTCTGTTTTTGTACAGTATGAGAATGAATTCAAGGAAGGATATATTGATAAATACCAGATTTGTGCTTCAAATCGTGTGCGTACGGTTTAAACATATATTTGCGCATATGCACTGTCAGTGAATGTGGCCCATTGAATCCATTTTTTGTGCAGATTTTGTCTTTTACAGACTGTGGTCATAAGCTTATGATCAGCAAATGAGTGGATTATAATAATTAAGTTATTGTTTTCAATAAATTGTTAACTTTTTTTTTGTCCCACTCCTATTTCTTCTTTTTGCATTTTGAAACTCCACATAGAACCATCTTTCACTAGCAAGGACCACACATCAACATGGGGTTGAAACAGTTTATTTACATGAGTAAATGCAAAGGTTCAAGTTGTAATTCACAGATGTTTTGGGGAAGCGATGAGGAGGAGTCCGCTGTAGCCTCTGGGCACAATGGACCTCCCTTATTCCTCTATTTCCTATGAAGTTCACATATTTGCCCAAAATACTTGATTCATTGATAAATTTCCTTTTTTGTTCGTTCATTTGTTTATTTATAAGAAATGTATCATTTTTGCATTTCAGTATCTTGAAATTAGATTTTTTTCTGAACTTGCTTGGTGAATGTGACTCATGTTGCATCTAAAATGACGGTTTTTGCTAAAAATAAGACATTAACACTTGTTTTAAATTCACTTTTGCAGTGAAAACAAGAACGGTCATGTGTTATAACTCTGTTTCTCTTCCAGGCGGCTCATTAAGCACTGAAACTGAAGACACATTTCCAGGCCTCCTCAACAACCAGGTGGCTCACAGGTAAAAGGGCCACGAAGAGTGACCAGGTGACCATCAACACCCACAATCCTCCTTGTGCAGGGGGGACCACCTGAAGCCAGACGACCCTTCCCTTCATTTTCTCCCTCCTCAAACATCCCATGGTTCTCTGTCACCCTCTCACTGCCACCAGAGGAAAAAGACTTTGAATTGCACTTCCTGTCCGACGCAGGCAGCTACATCGTCTCCTCGCTCCTGTTTCAGATCAAGAAAACAGCTACGGTCTGCTCGTTCTCTGTGACTCCTCTCCTCTGAATGATTGATAGTGTTACATAAAAGCACTGAGAGCTGTCGACTCCTCTGACAGAACGCTGCAACACTTTTTGTTCGAGAGCTTGAGACTCAGTGCCAGGAAACATGAGGATAGAGAGAATTCCCTCTTAACATCAGAAGCTTTCAGGTTTTTAAAGATGTAGCATTGTCCCATTTTGAAAGATTGAGCCTCTTACACACTGAAGTACACAAACAGGTTCTGTCACTCAGTCAAATTAAGTATTTTACCATTGAAGCTGAAACCAAAATACGCATCTTTGAAGAGGTCGTGTACAGCAAGATGAGACAGAAGCAAGTCCTTAAAGTGAAAATATCAAAAACATATTCCTCTTTTAGTTGTGAGACCAAATGCCTTTTTAAAATAGTTTTTTAAAAATATGTGAACATGAGCTGCACTCAAATCCTTACACAGTCTTTGTCAGGGTTAGAAAAAGTAGTTTTTAACTTCAGTGCAAGTCAGCTTTAGTTCCTACACTTTGTATTAATCGTGTTTTTAGTTTTCTGCAATCCTCACTCTGTCATTCATGTTCCCTATATGTTTCATGAACCTTATGTAGCTTCTGATTACAACACTGAATACTTCCAAAGGGATATTTTTGATTGATTTGTGACTTTTTTATGTGGGCATTAAAACTTTGACCCATAAACTTGCAAACCAAAGTTACCATGACAACCTGTTTAACCAGTTATGACACTTCCAGCATGCTCTTTTAAGACTTTTTACTGCTCCTCTTGTACTTGATTCATAGCTAAAAAAACAACATATTTTCCCCACATATTGAAGAAAACTGTTATTTCAGCCTTTGTTTGAGGCTTTTCATTTTAGCTACTGTCTCTTTAAGGCTCAATGCTCTAGAAACCCCCTTCCCTCTGATAAGCCAGCGCTCTAGATCATAGCCCCTCTTTAATGAAACCCTTGGATCTTACGCTTTTTTTTTCTTATGTTTTTCTTTTTTTTTAATATACATATTTTTGTCACTAGCACCAGAAAGATGTACAGTCACACTTTTAATTTATTCTTGAAATTATCGAGGGCTGTGTTGGTGTTCTTGAGTGTGTTTAATCGCATCCAGAATTTGAAGATAAAACATTAGAACAGGTTTATTATAATGAGCTCCACTTTGACCTCACTCAAAACCTTAAAGTAACATCATTCGTTTTGTTAGCATATCACTGAGGCCTGAAGCATTTAGAAAAAGGAAGTGAGGTTGGACCTGAAGTGTTAGCATTTACAGTTCTGGGGCCATCAAGAGCTAAGTCAACATATTTTCTGTAACCCACGGTCACTGCTAATTTAAAAGCCTCTGTGTTACTGTATAAATGTCTGAGCAGTGGTAAACAGTTAAATGGCAGGAGCTGATACTAAATCACAGTCTGATTTTTCAGCTAGTAGCCAAGCTAGCTTGTTTACTGACCAATAAGCTTTCATCAGATGTTTGTCTCTTCTTTATGATTACCATTTTTTTTTTATTTCAAGGTTAAGTTTTAAAGTGTAAACAGATTGCCTGGGGTTTTGAAAGAAAGGAAAAAGATGGTATGATGATGTTAAAAGATGTTTTGTGGAGCTGTGACAGGCTAACAGGTAGCGTCTTGGATGGTTAGCATGGCGGCCTCCAGCGCTCACAGTTCATCAGCTGAACCCAAGAGTGTATTCAGACAGAGATTTAAGAGTGTTTGTTTTTCCTCATTTCAGATAAGGATCAAAATACATCTTTCTTGTTGATCCCTCATTAAAGCTAAGTGACTGACAATTTGCATACAGAGCAGGTTTTATTGTGCTGTTAATGTTATTTACATAAACCCACATGTTAACCAAAGAAAAATGTTGTCTGAACAAATAAAGATGCAGAGTAGAGTTAGGAAGCTGATAGACTGCAGGAGGGGGAGAGGATGGATAGAAAGATAGATGGATGGATGGATGAGATACAGATTGAGGAAAGAGCTGCGTGCATCAAGTCGTCCTGCAGCACGAAGGGGTCGATGAAGTGTATGTCTTGGCCAATTCTTACATGAAGATATACGAAAGAAGAGATTTATCCTTCTCATCTGGAGGATTGAGTGCATGGGACTGGCTCTTAATCTTTTCTTATGTGAAAGATTTCAGTTTGTTTCCTCCTGCTGGGACATTTTTCTCCACATACTCAGGCTTCTTTTGACACTTAACCCTCTCAGGCTCACAAATAAGTTTTACTAACAGGAAAAATCAGATATTTGGGGGAAATATCATATGGGGTAGTAATATACAATTCTGACTTTTTAGAGAGAGAGAGAGACCTTTACATGCAATGCATTCTGGGATGTTGCAGATTGAAATGAAGCTACCCCTGGGAAAAAACCAAGAGGAGATAAAATCTACTAATTGGCATGTGCTGTATCTATATTCAGGATTCATCTTATGCAGTTTTGGTTTCAAATTAATGGAGGGAGGTTGTTAGTGAAACTTACATGAAATTCATTTCTTGAAAATCTATTTCTGTGAAACCAAGGAGGCAGCCATGTTGGAAGTGGCACAGCTCTGGCATTTGGTGGGACAGTGGGAAACTGTTTGTTGCTAATGCACAACTAAGTCCTGCAGTGGAACTTCTGAGTGAAAAAGGCTCATAAATTATGGATGTGGAGTATTTAGGTAACTAGTGTTTAGCTGTTGTAAATCTGCACCGTCTGCCTTGAGAGGGTCAAAAGTCACGGTTGAAGCCGTAATTACCATTTCTGTGATGTCACACAACCCGACGAGGTGGTACCCAGCTTCTAACCCAGTGTTGAAGCTGAATGTCTGAACCTCTTCCCCTCCTCTGTGTCTGTAAAGGGATGAACAGTATGTACAGTATAATGAACAGGGGGGTTTATATGGTTTCTGTATAAGAAGAGCTTCTCACTGAGGCACAGTTACCTGTCTCAAAAGCTGAGTGTACACATAAAGAAGCACTTTCATGTTTGAGAAATGGAGTAGATATGATGTCTTCTGGTCTTACAGTTTCTAAAAGCTAACAAGAGAAACTTCCTGTTCGCTGGCTTCTTTTTTACACCTTAAATGTTTACCTATAATGTATTAAATCCTGATTTGTTATAATGTTTATAATGGTGCTATCACACTAGACCTCTGTTTTCTGAGGGTATAGTACATGTTGAACATCTACATTATGTATAGTAACAGTATACTTGAACTGATTTGAATTAATAATGTACTTTGTGTGATGAGTCTGCATAAAGGTCTGAGTCATGGAGCAACCAATCACTGTTTGTTTGTGTTCTTTTATTGGGCTTTCCAGAACAATGGTTCACTCACTTGTGTGTGTTTTTTATTTCAGGTTTGAACACCAGGTGCATCATTTATTTATTTGATTCAGCCTTTATTAAAGCGGGAGAAAACCTCATTGAGATTAAAAATCTATTTTTTTTCAAGAGTGTCCTGGTCCTGACAAACACAGCAGCAGTGACCAGAGTTTCAGGTGTACATTAAAACAGTCAAACAACATAATACAGTGGTTTTCAAACAGGGGGGATGTGGATTTGTGCCAGGGGGGTGTGGGCCCAATGGAGTCAGAGGCTCTAAAGATACACAATTAATTTAATTTGAACCACAAATGTAGTGTCACTTATAATATTTCAGCCATAAAAAAGAAAACTTCCTTCATTTGTGAGAAAATTGATGTTGCATGGCAAGAAAAAGTTAATGCAGAGGCAGTTTTTTTATTTTACAGTCCTTCAAAAAAGCACATTATCAAGAAATAATTATGAATATTTTTGGTATTTTCTGCAAGATGTCAAAAAGTGAAGCTAAAGTCATTTGTGACAGTATTTCAAATAAATTAGGCCTTTGCATGTTTGCAAGCACTAAAAAGTCCAATTCTGAGATTA